>OX411281.1:11505466-11803466 GCA_948146005.1 Nomada fucata
CTGTGTATCGAAGGCAGCTAAGGATTCACTTCATAGCCCTCGATATCGTTCGATATAACTATAAATCACTCTGGGAGACGCGGAATCGCGATATTCACCTTTTCCACACGCTGTGTATCGATGGAAGCTAATAATTCACTTCATAGCCCTCGATATCGTTCGATATAACGATAAATCACTCTGGGAGTCGCGGATTCGCGACATTCATCTATTCCACACGCTGTGTATCGAAGGCAGCTAAGGATTCACTTCCTAGCCCTCGATATCGTTCGATATAACTATACATCACTCTGGGAGACGCGGAATCGCGATATTCACCTTTTCCACACGCTGTGTATCGAAGGCAGCTAAGGATTCACTTCATAGCCCTCGATATCGTTAGATATAACGATAAATCACTCTGGGTCAATCGGAATCGCGTTATTTGCCTTTTCCACTCGCTGTGTATCGATGGAAGCTAAGGATTCACTTCCTAGCCCTCGATATCGTTCGATATAACGATAAATCACTCTGGGAGACGCGGAATCGCGATATTCACCTTTTCCACACGCTGTGTATCGAAGGCAGCTAAGGATTCACTTCCTAGCCTTGCTATCGTTCCATATAAGCATAAATCACTCTGGGCGACTCGGAATCGCGTTATTTACCTTTTCCACACGCTGTGTATCGAAGGCAGCTAAGGATTCACTTCATAGCCCTCGATATCGTTCGATATAACTATAAATCACTCTGGGAGACGCGGAATCGCGATATTCACCTTTTCCACACGCTGTGTATCGAAGGCAGCTAAGGATTCACATCATAGCCCTCGATATCGTTAGATATAACGATAAATCACTCTGGGCGACTCGGAATCGCGTTATTTGCCTTTTCCACTCGCTGTGTATCGAAGGAAGCTAAGGATTCACTTCCTAGCCCTCGATATCGTTCGATATAACGATAAATCACTCTGGGAGACGCGGAATCGCGATATTCACCTTTTCCACACGCTGTGTATCGAAGGCAGCTAAGGATTCACTTCCTAGCCTCGATATCGTTCCATATAAGCATAAATCACTCTGGGCGACTCGGAATCGCGTTATTTACCTTTTCCACACGCTGTGTATCGAAGGCAGCTAAGGATTCACTTCATAGACCTCGATATCGTTAGATATAACGATAAATCACTCTGGGCGACTCGGAATCGCGTTATTTACCTTTTCCACACGCTGTGTATCGAAGGCAGCTAAGGATTCACTTCATAGCCCTCGATGTCGTTAGATATAACGATAAATCACTCTGGGCGACTCGGAATCGCGTTATTTACCTTTTCCACACGCTGTGTATCGAAGGCAGCTAAGGATTCACTTCATAGCCCTCGATATCGTTCGATATAACTATAAATCACTCTGGGAGACGCGGAATCGCGATATTCACCTTTTCCACACGCTGTGTATCGAAGGCAGCTAAGGATTCACATCATAGCCCTCGATATCGTTAGATATAACGATAAATCACTCTGGGCGACTCGGAATCGCGTTATTCACCTTTTCCACACGCTGTGTATCGATGGAAGCTAAGGATTCACTTCCTAGCCCTCGATATCGTTCGATATAACGATAAATCATTCTGGGAGACGCGGAATCGCGATATTCACCTTTTCCACACGCTGTGTATCGAAGGCAGCTAAGGATTCACTTCATAGCCCTCGATAACGTTAGATATAACGATAAATCACTCTGGGTCAATCGGAATCGCGTTATTTGCCTTTGCCACTCGCTGTGTATCGAAAGGAAGCTAATGATTCACTTCCTAGCCCTCGATATCGTTCGATATAACGATAAATCACTCTGGGCAACTCGGAATCGCGTTATTCACCTTTTCCACACGCTGTGTATCGAAGGCAGCTAAGGATTCACTTCCTAGCCCTCGATATCGTTCGATAGAACGATAAATCACTCTGGGCGACTCGGAATCGCGTTATTTACCTTTTCCACAGGCTGTGTATCGAAGGCAGCTAAGGATTCACTTCATAGCCCTCGATATCGTTAGATATAACGATAAATCACTCTGGGCGACTCGGAAAAGCGTTATTTACCTTTTCCACACGCTGTGTATCGAAGGTAGCTAAGGATTCACTTCATAGCCCTCGATGTCGTTAGATATAACGATAAATCACTCTTTGCGACTCGGAATCGCGTTATTTACATTTTCCACACGCTGTGTATCGAAGGCAGCTAAGGATTCACTTCATAGCCCTCGATAACGTTAGATATAACGATAAATCACTCTGGGTCAATCGGAATCGCGTTATTTGCCTTTGCCACTCGCTGTGTATCGAAAGGAAGCTAATGATTCACTTCCTAGCCCTCGATATCGTTCGATATAACGATAAATCACTCTGGGCAACTCGGAATCGCGTTATTCACCTTTTCCACACGCTGTGTATCGAAGGCAGCTAAGGATTCACTTCCTAGCCCTCGATATCGTTCGATAGAACGATAAATCACTCTGGGCGACTCGGAATCGCGTTATTTACCTTTTCCACACGCTGTGTATCGAAGGCAGCTAAGGATTCACTTCATAGCCCTCGATATCGTTCGATATAACTATAAATCACTCTGGGAGACGCGGAATCGCGATATTCACCTTTTCCACACGCTGTGTATCGAAGGCAGCTAAGGATTCACATCATAGCCCTCGATATCGTTAGATATAACGATAAATCACTCTGGGCGACTCGGAATCGCGTTATTCACCTTTTCCACACGCTGTGTATCGATGGAAGCTAAGGATTCACTTCCTAGCCCTCGATATCGTTCGATATAACGATAAATCATTCTGGGAGACGCGGAATCGCGATATTCACCTTTTCCACACGCTGTGTATCGAAGGCAGCTAAGGATTCACTTCATAGCCCTCGATAACGTTAGATATAACGATAAATCACTCTGGGTCAATCGGAATCGCGTTATTTGCCTTTGCCACTCGCTGTGTATCGAAAGGAAGCTAATGATTCACTTCCTAGCCCTCGATATCGTTCGATATAACGATAAATCACTCTGGGCAACTCGGAATCGCGTTATTCACCTTTTCCACACGCTGTGTATCGAAGGCAGCTAAGGATTCACTTCCTAGCCCTCGATATCGTTCGATAGAACGATAAATCACTCTGGGCGACTCGGAATCGCGTTATTTACCTTTTCCACAGGCTGTGTATCGAAGGCAGCTAAGGATTCACTTCATAGCCCTCGATATCGTTAGATATAACGATAAATCACTCTGGGCGACTCGGAAAAGCGTTATTTACCTTTTCCACACGCTGTGTATCGAAGGTAGCTAAGGATTCACTTCATAGCCCTCGATGTCGTTAGATATAACGATAAATCACTCTTTGCGACTCGGAATCGCGTTATTTACATTTTCCACACGCTGTGTATCGAAGGCAGCTAAGGATTCACTTCATAGCCCTCGATATCGTTAGATATAACGTTAAATCACTCTGGGTCAATCGGAATCGCGTTATTTGCCTTTTCCACTCGCTGTGTATCGAAAGGAAGCTAATGATTCACTTCCTAGCCCTCGATATCGTTCGATATAACGATAAATCACTCTGGGCAACTCGGAATCGCGTTATTCACCTTTTCCACACGCTGTGTATCGATGGAAGCTAAGGATTCACTTCCTAGCCCTCGATATCGTTCGATAGAACGATAAATCACTCTGGGCGACTCGGAATCGCGTTATTTACCTTTTCCACAGGCTGTGTATCGAAGGCAGCTAAGGATTCACTTCATAGCCCTCGATATCGTTAGATATAACGATAAATCACTCTGGGCGACTCGGAATCGCGTTATTTACCTTTTCCACACGCTGTGTATCGAAGGCAGCTAAGGATTCACTTCATAGCCCTCGATATCGTTAGATATAACGATAAATCACTCTGGGCGACTCGGAATCGCGTTATTTACCTTTTCCACACGCTGTGTATCGAAGGCAGCTAAGGATTCACTTCATAGCCCTCGATATCGTTCGATATAACTATAAATCACTCTGGGAGACGCGGAATCGCGATATTCACCTTTTCCACACGCTGTGTATCGATGGAAGCTAATAATTCACTTCATAGCCCTCGATATCGTTCGATATAACGATAAATCACTCTGGGAGACGCGGATTCGCGACATTCATCTATTCCACACGCTGTGTATCGAAGGCAGCTAAGGATTCACTTCCTAGCCCTCGATATCGTTCGATATAACGATAAATCACTCTGGGCGACTCGGAATCGCGTTATTTACCTTTTCCACACGCTGTGTATCGAAGGCAGCTAAGGATTCACTTCATAGCCCTCCATATCGTTCGATATATCTATAAATCACTCTTTGAGACGCGGAATCGCGATATTCACCTTTTCCACACGTTGTGTATCGATGGCAGCTAAGGATTCACTTCCTAGCCCTCGATATGGTTCGATATAACTATACATCACTCTGGGAGACGCGGAATCGCGATATTCACCTTTTCCACACGCTGTGTATCGAAGGCAGCTAAGGATTCACTTCATAGCCCTCGATATCGTTAGATATAACGATAAATCACTCTGGGTCAATCGGAATCGCGTTATTTGCCTTTTCCACTCGCTGTGTATCGATGGAAGCTAAGGATTCACTTCCTAGCCCTCGATATCGTTCGATATAACGATAAATCACTCTGGGAGACGCGGAATAGCGATATTCACCTTTTCCACACGCTGTGTATCGAAGGCAGCTAAGGATTCACTTCCTAGCCTTGCTATCGTTCCATATAAGCATAAATCACTCTGGGCGACTCGGAATCGCGTTATTTACCTTTTCCACACGCTGTGTATCGAAGGCAGCTAAGGATTCACTTCATAGCCCTCGATATCGTTCGATATAACTATAAATCACTCTGGGAGACGCGGAATCGCGATATTCACCTTTTCCACACGCTGTGTATCGAAGGCAGCTAAGGATTCACATCATAGCCCTCGATATCGTTAGATATAACGATAAATCACTCTGGGCGACTCGGAATCGCGTTATTTGCCTTTTCCACTCGCTGTGTATCGAAGGAAGCTAAGGATTCACTTCCTAGCCCTCGATATCGTTCGATATAACGATAAATCACTCTGGGAGACGCGGAATCGCGATATTCACCTTTTCCACACGCTGTGTATCGAAGGCAGCTAAGGATTCACTTCCTAGCCTCGATATCGTTCCATATAAGCATAAATCACTCTGGGCGACTCGGAATCGCGTTATTTACCTTTTCCACACGCTGTGTATCGAAGGCAGCTAAGGATTCACTTCATAGACCTCGATATCGTTAGATATAACGATAAATCACTCTGGGCGACTCGGAATCGCGTTATTTACCTTTTCCACACGCTGTGTATCGAAGGCAGCTAAGGATTCACTTCATAGCCCTCGATGTCGTTAGATATAACGATAAATCACTCTGGGCGACTCGGAATCGCGTTATTTACCTTTTCCACACGCTGTGTATCGAAGGCAGCTAAGGATTCACTTCATAGCCCTCGATATCGTTCGATATAACTATAAATCACTCTGGGAGACGCGGAATCGCGATATTCACCTTTTCCACACGCTGTGTATCGAAGGCAGCTAAGGATTCACATCATAGCCCTCGATATCGTTAGATATAACGATAAATCACTCTGGGCGACTCGGAATCGCGTTATTCACCTTTTCCACACGCTGTGTATCGATGGAAGCTAAGGATTCACTTCCTAGCCCTCGATATCGTTCGATATAACGATAAATCATTCTGGGAGACGCGGAATCGCGATATTCACCTTTTCCACACGCTGTGTATCGAAGGCAGCTAAGGATTCACTTCATAGCCCTCGATAACGTTAGATATAACGATAAATCACTCTGGGTCAATCGGAATCGCGTTATTTGCCTTTGCCACTCGCTGTGTATCGAAAGGAAGCTAATGATTCACTTCCTAGCCCTCGATATCGTTCGATATAACGATAAATCACTCTGGGCAACTCGGAATCGCGTTATTCACCTTTTCCACACGCTGTGTATCGAAGGCAGCTAAGGATTCACTTCCTAGCCCTCGATATCGTTCGATAGAACGATAAATCACTCTGGGCGACTCGGAATCGCGTTATTTACCTTTTCCACAGGCTGTGTATCGAAGGCAGCTAAGGATTCACTTCATAGCCCTCGATATCGTTAGATATAACGATAAATCACTCTGGGCGACTCGGAAAAGCGTTATTTACCTTTTCCACACGCTGTGTATCGAAGGTAGCTAAGGATTCACTTCATAGCCCTCGATGTCGTTAGATATAACGATAAATCACTCTTTGCGACTCGGAATCGCGTTATTTACATTTTCCACACGCTGTGTATCGAAGGCAGCTAAGGATTCACTTCATAGCCCTCGATAACGTTAGATATAACGATAAATCACTCTGGGTCAATCGGAATCGCGTTATTTGCCTTTGCCACTCGCTGTGTATCGAAAGGAAGCTAATGATTCACTTCCTAGCCCTCGATATCGTTCGATATAACGATAAATCACTCTGGGCAACTCGGAATCGCGTTATTCACCTTTTCCACACGCTGTGTATCGAAGGCAGCTAAGGATTCACTTCCTAGCCCTCGATATCGTTCGATAGAACGATAAATCACTCTGGGCGACTCGGAATCGCGTTATTTACCTTTTCCACACGCTGTGTATCGAAGGCAGCTAAGGATTCACTTCATAGCCCTCGATATCGTTCGATATAACTATAAATCACTCTGGGAGACGCGGAATCGCGATATTCACCTTTTCCACACGCTGTGTATCGAAGGCAGCTAAGGATTCACATCATAGCCCTCGATATCGTTAGATATAACGATAAATCACTCTGGGCGACTCGGAATCGCGTTATTCACCTTTTCCACACGCTGTGTATCGATGGAAGCTAAGGATTCACTTCCTAGCCCTCGATATCGTTCGATATAACGATAAATCATTCTGGGAGACGCGGAATCGCGATATTCACCTTTTCCACACGCTGTGTATCGAAGGCAGCTAAGGATTCACTTCATAGCCCTCGATAACGTTAGATATAACGATAAATCACTCTGGGTCAATCGGAATCGCGTTATTTGCCTTTGCCACTCGCTGTGTATCGAAAGGAAGCTAATGATTCACTTCCTAGCCCTCGATATCGTTCGATATAACGATAAATCACTCTGGGCAACTCGGAATCGCGTTATTCACCTTTTCCACACGCTGTGTATCGAAGGCAGCTAAGGATTCACTTCCTAGCCCTCGATATCGTTCGATAGAACGATAAATCACTCTGGGCGACTCGGAATCGCGTTATTTACCTTTTCCACAGGCTGTGTATCGAAGGCAGCTAAGGATTCACTTCATAGCCCTCGATATCGTTAGATATAACGATAAATCACTCTGGGCGACTCGGAAAAGCGTTATTTACCTTTTCCACACGCTGTGTATCGAAGGTAGCTAAGGATTCACTTCATAGCCCTCGATGTCGTTAGATATAACGATAAATCACTCTTTGCGACTCGGAATCGCGTTATTTACATTTTCCACACGCTGTGTATCGAAGGCAGCTAAGGATTCACTTCATAGCCCTCGATATCGTTAGATATAACGTTAAATCACTCTGGGTCAATCGGAATCGCGTTATTTGCCTTTTCCACTCGCTGTGTATCGAAAGGAAGCTAATGATTCACTTCCTAGCCCTCGATATCGTTCGATATAACGATAAATCACTCTGGGCAACTCGGAATCGCGTTATTCACCTTTTCCACACGCTGTGTATCGATGGAAGCTAAGGATTCACTTCCTAGCCCTCGATATCGTTCGATAGAACGATAAATCACTCTGGGCGACTCGGAATCGCGTTATTTACCTTTTCCACAGGCTGTGTATCGAAGGCAGCTAAGGATTCACTTCATAGCCCTCGATATCGTTAGATATAACGATAAATCACTCTGGGCGACTCGGAATCGCGTTATTTACCTTTTCCACACGCTGTGTATCGAAGGCAGCTAAGGATTCACTTCATAGCCCTCGATAACGTTAGATATAACGATAAATCACTCTGGGAGACTCGGAATCGCGATATTCACCTTTTCCACACGTTGTGTATCGATGGCAGCTAAGGATTCACTTCCTAGCCCTCGATATGGTTCGATATAACTATACATCACTCTGGGAGACGCGGAATCGCGATATTCACCTTTTCCACACGCTGTGTATCGAAGGCAGCTAAGGATTCACTTCATAGCCCTCGATATCGTTAGATATAACGATAAATCACTCTGGGTCAATCGGAATCGCGTTATTTGCCTTTTCCACTCGCTGTGTATCGATGGAAGCTAAGGATTCACTTCCTAGCCCTCGATATCGTTCGATATAACGATAAATCACTCTGGGAGACGCGGAATCGCGATATTCACCTTTTCCACACGCTGTGTATCGAAGGCAGCTAAGGATTCACTTCCTAGCCTTGCTATCGTTCCATATAAGCATAAATCACTCTGGGCGACTCGGAATCGCGTTATTTACCTTTTCCACACGCTGTGTATCGAAGGCAGCTAAGGATTCACTTCATAGCCCTCGATATCGTTCGATATAACTATAAATCACTCTGGGAGACGCGGAATCGCGATATTCACCTTTTCCACACGCTGTGTATCGAAGGCAGCTAAGGATTCACATCATAGCCCTCGATATCGTTAGATATAACGATAAATCACTCTGGGCGACTCGGAATCGCGTTATTCACCTTTTCCACACGCTGTGTATCGATGGAAGCTAAGGATTCACTTCCTAGCCCTCGATATCGTTCGATATAACGATAAATCATTCTGGGAGACGCGGAATCGCGATATTCACCTTTTCCACACGCTGTGTATCGAAGGCAGCTAAGGATTCACTTCATAGCCCTCGATAACGTTAGATATAACGATAAATCACTCTGGGTCAATCGGAATCGCGTTATTTGCCTTTTCCACTCGCTGTGTATCGAAGGAAGCTAAGGATTCACTTCCTAGCCCTCGATATCGTTCGATATAACGATAAATCACTCTGGGAGACGCGGAATCGCGATATTCACCTTTTCCACACGCTGTGTATCGAAGGCAGCTAAGGATTCACTTCCTAGCCTCGATATCGTTCCATATAAGCATAAATCACTCTGGGCGACTCGGAATCGCGTTATTTACCTTTTCCACACGCTGTGTATCGAAGGCAGCTAAGGATTCACTTCATAGACCTCGATATCGTTAGATATAACGATAAATCACTCTGGGCGACTCGGAATCGCGTTATTTACCTTTTCCACACGCTGTGTATCGAAGGCAGCTAAGGATTCACTTCATAGCCCTCGATATCGTTCGATATAACGATAAATCACTCTGGGAGACGCGGAATCGCGATATTCACCTTTTCCACACGCTGTGTATCGAAGGCAGCTAAGGATTCACTTCCTAGCCTTGATATCGTTCCATATAAGCATAAATCACTCTGGGCGACTCGGAATCGCGTTATTTACCTTTTCCACAGGCTGTGTATCGAAGGCAGCTAAGGATTCACTTCATAGCCCTCGATATCGTTAGATATAACGATAAATCACTCTGGGCGACTCGGAATCGCGTTATTTACCTTTTCCACACGCTGTGTATCGAAGGCAGCTAAGGATTCACTTCATAGCACTCGATATCGTTCGATATAACTATAAACCACTCTGGGAGACGCGGAATCGCGATATTCACCTTTTCCACACGCTGTGTATCGAAGGCAGCTAAGGATTCACATCATAGCCCTCGATATCGTTAGATATAACGATAAATCACTCTGGGCGACTCGGAATCGCGTTATTCACCTTTTCCACACGCTGTGTATCGATGGAAGCTAAGGATTCACTTCCTAGCCCTCGATATCGTTCGATATAACGATAAATCATTCTGGGAGACGCGGAATCGCGATATTCACCTTTTCCACACGCTGTGTATCGAAGGCAGCTAAGGATTCACTTCATAGCCCTCGATAACGTTAGATATAACGATAAATCACTCTGGGTCAATCGGAATCGCGTTATTTGCCTTTGCCACTCGCTGTGTATCGAAAGGAAGCTAATGATTCACTTCCTAGCACTCGATATCGTTCGATATAACGATAAATCACTCTGGGCAACTCGGAATCGCGTTATTCACCTTTTCCACACGCTGTGTATCGAAGGCAGCTAAGGATTCACTTCCTAGCCCTCGATATCGTTCGATAGAACGATAAATCACTCTGGGCGACTCGGAATCGCGTTATTTACCTTTTCCACAGGCTGTGTATCGAAGGCAGCTAAGGATTCACTTCATAGCCCTCGATATCGTTAGATATAACGATAAATCACTCTGGGCGACTCGGAAAAGCGTTATTTACCTTTTCCACACGCTGTGTATCGAAGGTAGCTAAGGATTCACTTCATAGCCCTCGATGTCGTTAGATATAACGATAAATCACTCTTTGCGACTCGGAATCGCGTTATTTACATTTTCCACACGCTGTGTATCGAAGGCAGCTAAGGATTCACTTCATAGCCCTCGATATCGTTAGATATAACGTTAAATCACTCTGGGTCAATCGGAATCGCGTTATTTGCCTTTTCCACTCGCTGTGTATCGAAAGGAAGCTAATGATTCACTTCCTAGCCCTCGATATCGTTCGATATAACGATAAATCACTCTGGGCAACTCGGAATCGCGTTATTCACCTTTTCCACACGCTGTGTATCGATGGAAGCTAAGGATTCACTTCCTAGCCCTCGATATCGTTCGATAGAACGATAAATCACTCTGGGCGACTCGGAATCGCGTTATTTACCTTTTCCACAGGCTGTGTATCGAAGGCAGCTAAGGATTCACTTCATAGCCCTCGATATCGTTAGATATAACGATAAATCACTCTGGGCGACTCGGAATCGCGTTATTTACCTTTTCCACACGCTGTGTATCGAAGGCAGCTAAGGATTCACTTCATAGCCCTCGATAACGTTAGATATAACGATAAATCACTCTGGGAGACTCGGAATCGCGATATTCACCTTTTCCACACGTTGTGTATCGATGGCAGCTAAGGATTCACTTCCTAGCCCTCGATATGGTTCGATATAACTATACATCACTCTGGGAGACGCGGAATCGCGATATTCACCTTTTCCACACGCTGTGTATCGAAGGCAGCTAAGGATTCACTTCATAGCCCTCGATATCGTTAGATATAACGATAAATCACTCTGGGTCAATCGGAATCGCGTTATTTGCCTTTTCCACTCGCTGTGTATCGATGGAAGCTAAGGATTCACTTCCTAGCCCTCGATATCGTTCGATATAACGATAAATCACTCTGGGAGACGCGGAATCGCGATATTCACCTTTTCCACACGCTGTGTATCGAAGGCAGCTAAGGATTCACTTCCTAGCCTTGATATCGTTCCATATAAGCATAAATCACTCTGGGCGACTCGGAATCGCGTTATTTACCTTTTCCACACGCTGTGTATCGAAGGCAGCTAAGGATTCACTTCATAGCCCTCGATATCGTTCGATATAACTATAAATCACTCTGGGAGACGCGGAATCGCGATATTCACCTTTTCCACACGCTGTGTATCGAAGGCAGCTAAGGATTCACATCATAGCCCTCGATATCGTTAGATATAACGATAAATCACTCTGGGCGACTCGGAATCGCGTTATTCACCTTTTCCACACGCTGTGTATCGATGGAAGCTAAGGATTCACTTCCTAGCCCTCGATATCGTTCGATATAACGATAAATCATTCTGGGAGACGCGGAATCGCGATATTCACCTTTTCCACACGCTGTGTATCGAAGGCAGCTAAGGATTCACTTCATAGCCCTCGATAACGTTAGATATAACGATAAATCACTCTGGGTCAATCGGAATCGCGTTATTTGCCTTTTCCACTCGCTGTGTATCGAAGGAAGCTAAGGATTCACTTCCTAGCCCTCGATATCGTTCGATATAACGATAAATCACTCTGGGAGACGCGGAATCGCGATATTCACCTTTTCCACACGCTGTGTATCGAAGGCAGCTAAGGATTCACTTCCTAGCCTCGATATCGTTCCATATAAGCATAAATCACTCTGGGCGACTCGGAATCGCGTTATTTACCTTTTCCACACGCTGTGTATCGAAGGCAGCTAAGGATTCACTTCATAGACCTCGATATCGTTAGATATAACGATAAATCACTCTGGGCGACTCGGAATCGCGTTATTTACCTTTTCCACACGCTGTGTATCGAAGGCAGCTAAGGATTCACTTCATAGCCCTCGATATCGTTCGATATAACGATAAATCACTCTGGGAGACGCGGAATCGCGATATTCACCTTTTCCACACGCTGTGTATCGAAGGCAGCTAAGGATTCACTTCCTAGCCTTGATATCGTTCCATATAAGCATAAATCACTCTGGGCGACTCGGAATCGCGTTATTTACCTTTTCCACAGGCTGTGTATCGAAGGCAGCTAAGGATTCACTTCATAGCCCTCGATATCGTTAGATATAACGATAAATCACTCTGGGCGACTCGGAATCGCGTTATTTACCTTTTCCACACGCTGTGTATCGAAGGCAGCTAAGGATTCACTTCATAGCCCTCGATATCGTTCGATATAACTATAAATCACTCTGGGAGACGCGGAATCGCGATATTCACCTTTTCCACACGCTGTGTATCGAAGGCAGCTAAGGATTCACATCATAGCCCTCGATATCGTTAGATATAACGATAAATCACTCTGGGCGACTCGGAATCGCGTTATTCACCTTTTCCACACGCTGTGTATCGATGGAAGCTAAGGATTCACTTCCTAGCCCTCGATATCGTTCGATATAACGATAAATCATTCTGGGAGACGCGGAATCGCGATATTCACCTTTTCCACACGCTGTGTATCGAAGGCAGCTAAGGATTCACTTCATAGCCCTCGATAACGTTAGATATAACGATAAATCACTCTGGGTCAATCGGAATCGCGTTATTTGCCTTTGCCACTCGCTGTGTATCGAAAGGAAGCTAATGATTCACTTCCTAGCCCTCGATATCGTTCGATATAACGATAAATCACTCTGGGCAACTCGGAATCGCGTTATTCACCTTTTCCACACGCTGTGTATCGAAGGCAGCTAAGGATTCACTTCCTAGCCCTCGATATCGTTCGATAGAACGATAAATCACTCTGGGCGACTCGGAATCGCGTTATTTACCTTTTCCACAGGCTGTGTATCGAAGGCAGCTAAGGATTCACTTCATAGCCCTCGATATCGTTAGATATAACGATAAATCACTCTGGGCGACTCGGAAAAGCGTTATTTACCTTTTCCACACGCTGTGTATCGAAGGTAGCTAAGGATTCACTTCATAGCCCTCGATGTCGTTAGATATAACGATAAATCACTCTTTGCGACTCGGAATCGCGTTATTTACATTTTCCACACGCTGTGTATCGAAGGCAGCTAAGGATTCACTTCATAGCCCTCGATATCGTTAGATATAACGTTAAATCACTCTGGGTCAATCGGAATCGCGTTATTTGCCTTTTCCACTCGCTGTGTATCGAAAGGAAGCTAATGATTCACTTCCTAGCCCTCGATATCGTTCGATATAACGATAAATCACTCTGGGCAACTCGGAATCGCGTTATTCACCTTTTCCACACGCTGTGTATCGATGGAAGCTAAGGATTCACTTCCTAGCCCTCGATATCGTTCGATAGAACGATAAATCACTCTGGGCGACTCGGAATCGCGTTATTTACCTTTTCCACAGGCTGTGTATCGAAGGCAGCTAAGGATTCACTTCATAGCCCTCGATATCGTTAGATATAACGATAAATCACTCTGGGCGACTCGGAATCGCGTTATTTACCTTTTCCACACGCTGTGTATCGAAGGCAGCTAAGGATTCACTTCATAGCCCTCGATAACGTTAGATATAACGATAAATCACTCTGGGAGACTCGGAATCGCGATATTCACCTTTTCCACACGCTGTGTATCGAAGGCAGCTAAGGATTCACTTCATAGCCCTCGATATCGTTAGATATAACGTTAAATCACTCTGGGTCAATCGGAATCGCGTTATTTGCCTTTTCCACTCGCTGTGTATCGAAAGGAAGCTAATGATCCACTTCCTAGCCCTCGATATCGTTCGATATAACGATAAATCACTCTGGGAGACGCGGAATCGCGATATTCACCTTTTCCACACGCTGTGTATCGAAGGCAGCTAAGGATTCACTTCATAGCCCTCGATATCGTTAGATATAACGATAAATCACTCTGGGTCAATCGGAATCGCGTTATTTGCCTTTTCCACTCGCTGTGTATCGATGGAAGCTAAGGATTCACTTCCTAGCCCTCGATATCGTTCGATATAACGATAAATCACTCTGGGAGACGCGGAATCGCGATATTCACCTTTTCCACACGCTGTGTATCGAAGGCAGCTAAGGATTCACTTCCTAGCCTTGATATCGTTCCATATAAGCATAAATCACTCTGGGCGACTCGGAATCGCGTTATTTACCTTTTCCACACGCTGTGTATCGAAGGCAGCTAAGGATTCACTTCATAGCCCTCGATATCGTTCGATATAACTATAAATCACTCTGGGAGACGCGGAATCGCGATATTCACCTTTTCCACACGCTGTGTATCGAAGGCAGCTAAGGATTCACATCATAGCCCTCGATATCGTTAGATATAACGATAAATCACTCTGGGCGACTCGGAATCGCGTTATTCACCTTTTCCACACGCTGTGTATCGATGGAAGCTAAGGATTCACTTCCTAGCCCTCGATATCGTTCGATATAACGATAAATCATTCTGGGAGACGCGGAATCGCGATATTCACCTTTTCCACACGCTGTGTATCGAAGGCAGCTAAGGATTCACTTCATAGCCCTCGATAACGTTAGATATAACGATAAATCACTCTGGGTCAATCGGAATCGCGTTATTTGCCTTTTCCACTCGCTGTGTATCGAAGGAAGCTAAGGATTCACTTCCTAGCCCTCGATATCGTTCGATATAACGATAAATCACTCTGGGAGACGCGGAATCGCGATATTCACCTTTTCCACACGCTGTGTATCGAAGGCAGCTAAGGATTCACTTCCTAGCCTCGATATCGTTCCATATAAGCATAAATCACTCTGGGCGACTCGGAATCGCGTTATTTACCTTTTCCACACGCTGTGTATCGAAGGCAGCTAAGGATTCACTTCATAGACCTCGATATCGTTAGATATAACGATAAATCACTCTGGGCGACTCGGAATCGCGTTATTTACCTTTTCCACACGCTGTGTATCGAAGGCAGCTAAGGATTCACTTCATAGCCCTCGATATCGTTCGATATAACGATAAATCACTCTGGGAGACGCGGAATCGCGATATTCACCTTTTCCACACGCTGTGTATCGAAGGCAGCTAAGGATTCACTTCCTAGCCTTGATATCGTTCCATATAAGCATAAATCACTCTGGGCGACTCGGAATCGCGTTATTTACCTTTTCCACAGGCTGTGTATCGAAGGCAGCTAAGGATTCACTTCATAGCCCTCGATATCGTTAGATATAACGATAAATCACTCTGGGAGACGCGGAATCGCGATATTCACCTTTTCCACACGCTGTGTATCGAAGGCAGCTAAGGATTCACATCATAGCCCTCGATATCGTTAGATATAACGATAAATCACTCTGGGCGACTCGGAATCGCGTTATTCACCTTTTCCACACGCTGTGTATCGATGGAAGCTAAGGATTCACTTCCTAGCCCTCGATATCGTTCGATATAACGATAAATCATTCTGGGAGACGCGGAATCGCGATATTCACCTTTTCCACACGCTGTGTATCGAAGGCAGCTAAGGATTCACTTCATAGCCCTCGATAACGTTAGATATAACGATAAATCACTCTGGGTCAATCGGAATCGCGTTATTTGCCTTTTCCACTCGCTGTGTATCGAAGGAAGCTAAGGATTCACTTCCTAGCCCTCGATATCGTTCGATATAACGGTAAATCACTCTGGGAGACGCGGAATCGCGATATTCACCTTTTCCACACGCTGTGTATCGAAGGCAGCTAAGGATTCACTTCCTAGCCTCGATATCGTTCCATATAAGCATAAATCACTCTGGGCGACTCGGAATCGCGTTATTTACCTTTTCCACACGCTGTGTATCGAAGGCAGCTAAGGATTCACTTCATAGCCCTCGATGTCGTTAGATATAACGATAAATCACTCTTTGCGACTCGGAATCGCGTTATTTACATTTTCCACACGCTGTGTATCGAAGGCAGCTAAGGATTCACTTCATAGCCCTCGATATCGTTAGATATAACGTTAAATCACTCTGGGTCAATCGGAATCGCGTTATTTGCCTTTTCCACTCGCTGTGTATCGAAAGGAAGCTAATGATTCACTTCCTAGCCCTCGATATCGTTCGATATAACGATAAATCACTCTGGGCAACTCGGAATCGCGTTATTCACCTTTTCCACACGCTGTGTATCGATGGAAGCTAAGGATTCACTTCCTAGCCCTCGATATCGTTCGATAGAACGATAAATCACTCTGGGCGACTCGGAATCGCGTTATTTACCTTTTCCACAGGCTGTGTATCGAAGGCAGCTAAGGATTCACTTCATAGCCCTCGATATCGTTAGATATAACGATAAATCACTCTGGGCGACTCGGAATCGCGTTATTTACCTTTTCCACACGCTGTGTATCGAAGGCAGCTAAGGATTCACTTCATAGCCCTCGATAACGTTAGATATAACGATAAATCACTCTGGGAGACTCGGAATCGCGATATTCACCTTTTCCACACGCTGTGTATCGAAGGCAGCTAAGGATTCACTTCATAGCCCTCGATATCGTTAGATATAACGTTAAATCACTCTGGGTCAATCGGAATCGCGTTATTTGCCTTTTCCACTCGCTGTGTATCGAAAGGAAGCTAATGATCCACTTCCTAGCCCTCGATATCGTTCGATATAACGATAAATCACTCTGGGCGACTCGGAATCGCGTTATTCACCTTTTCCACACGCTGTGTATCGATGGAAGCTAAGGATTCACTTCCTAGCCCTCGATATCGTTCGATAGAACGATAAATCACTCTGGGCGACTCGGAATCGCGTTATTTACCTTTTCCACACGCTGTGTATCGAAGGCAGCTAAGGATTCACTTCATAGCCCTCGATATCGTTAGATATAACGATAAATCACTGTGGGTCAATCGGAATCGCGTTATTTGCCTTTTCCACTCACTGTGTATCGAAGGAAGCTAAGGATTCACTTCCTAGCCCTCGATATCGTTCGATATAACGATAAATCACTCTGGGAGACGCGGAATCGCGATATTCACCTTTTCCACACGCTGTGTATCGAAGGCAGCTAAGGATTCACTTCCTAGCCTCGATATCGTTCCATACAAGCATAAATCACTCTGGGCGACTCGGAATCGCGTTATTTACCTTTTCCACAGGCTGTGTATCGAAGGCAGCTAAGGATTCACTTCATAGCCCTCGATATCGTTAGATATAACGATAAATCACTCTGGGCGACTCGGAATCGCGTTATTTACCTTTTCCACACGCTGTGTATCGAAGGCAGCTAAGGATTCACTTCATAGCCCTCGATATCGTTCGATATAACTATAAATCACTCTGGGAGACGCGGAATCGCGATATTCACCTTTTCCACACGCTGTGTATCGATGGAAGCTAATAATTCACTTCATAGCCCTCGATATCGTTCGATATAACGATAAATCACTCTGGGAGACGCGGATTCGCGACATTCATCTATTCCACACGCTGTGTATCGAAGGCAGCTAAGGATTCACTTCCTAGCCCTCGATATCGTTCGATATAACGATAAATCACTCTGGGCGACTCGGAATCGCGTTATTTACCTTTTCCACACGATGTGTATCGAAGGCAGCTAAGGATTCACTTCATAGCCCTCCATATCGTTCGATATATCTATAAATCACTCTTTGAGACGCGGAATCGCGATATTCACCTTTTCCACACGTTGTGTATCGATGGCAGCTAAGGATTCACTTCCTAGCCCTCGATATGGTTCGATATAACTATACATCACTCTGGGAGACGCGGAATCGCGATATTCACCTTTTCCACACGCTGTGTATCTATGGAAGCTAAGGATTCACTTTGTAGCCCTCGATATCGTTCGATATAACTATACATCACTCTGGGAGACGCGGAATCGCGATATTCACCTTTTCCACACGCTGTGTATCTATGGAAGCTAAGGATTCACTTTGTAGCCCTCGATATCGTTCGATATAACGATCAATCACTCTGGGAGACGCGGATTCGCGATATTCATCTATTCCACACGCTGTGTATCGAAGGAAGCTAAGGATTCACTTCCTATCCCTCGATATCCTTCGATATAACGATAAATCACTCTGGGAGACGCGGAATCGCGATAGTCACCTTTTTCACACGCTGTGTATCGATGGAAGCTAATAATTCACTTCATAGCCCTCGATATCGTTCGATATAAAGATAAATCACTCTGGGAGACGCGGCTTCGCGACATTCATCTATTCCACACGCTGTGTATCGAAGGCAGCTAAGGATTCACTTCCTAGCCCTCGATAGCGTTCGATATAACGATAAATCACTCTGGGCGACGCGGAAGCGCGATATTCACCTTTTCCACACGATGTGTATCGATGGAAGCTAAGGATTCACTTCCTAGCCCTCGATATCGTTCGATATAACGATAAATCACTCTGGGAGACGCGGATTCGCGATATTCATCTATTCCACACGCTGTGAATCGAAGGAAGCTAAGGATTCACGTCCTAGCCAACGATATAGTTCGATATAACGATAAATCACTCTGGGCGAATCGGAATCGCGTTATTTGGCTTTTCTACTCGCTGTGTATCGAAGGCAGCTAAGGATTCACTTCCTAACCCTCGATATCGTTCGATATAACGATAAATCACTCTGGGCGACTCGGAATCGCGTTATTTACCTTTTCCACACGCTGTGTATCGAAGGCAGCTAAGGATTCACTTCATAGCCCTCGATATCGTTCGATATATCTATAAATCACTCTTTGAGACGCGCAATCGCGATATTCACCTTTTCCACACGTTGTGTATCGATGGCAGCTAAGGATTCACTTCCTAGCCCTCGATATCGTTCGATATAACGATAAATCACTCCTGGGAGACGCGGAATCGCGATATTCACCTTTTCCACACGCTGTGTATCGATGGAAGCTAAGGATTCACTTTGTAGCCCTCGATAGCGTTCGATATAACGATAAATCACTCTGGGAGACGCGGATTCGCGATATTCATCTATTCCACACGCTGTGTATCGAAGGAAGCTAAGGATTCACTTCCTAGCCCTCGATATGCTTCGATATAACGATAAATCACTCTGGGCGACTCGGAATCGCGTTATTTACCTTTTCCACACGCTGTGTATCGAAGGCAGAGAAGGATTCACTTCCTAGCCCTCGATAACGTTCGATATAACGATAATTCACTCTGGGAGACGCGGATTCGCGATATTCACCTTTTCCACACGATGTGTATCGATGGAAGCTAAGGATTCACTTCCTAGCCCTCGACATCGTTCGATATAACGATAAATCACTCTGGGCGACGCGGAATCGCGATATTCACCTTTTCCACACGATGTGTATCGATGGAAGCTAAGGATTCACTTCCTAGCCCTCGATATCGTTCGATATAACGATAAATCACTCTGGGAGACGCGGATTCGCGATATTCATCTATTCCACACGCTGTGTATCGAATGAAGCTAAGGATTCACTTCCTAGCCCTCGACATCGTTCGATATAACGATAAATCACTCTGGGCGACTCGGAATCGCGTTATTTACCTTTTCCACACGCTGTGTATCGAAGGAAGCTAAGGATTCACTTCCTAGCCAACGATATCGTTCGATATAACGATAAAGTACTCTGGGCGAATCGGAATCGCGTTATTTACCTTTTCCACACGCTGTGTATCGAAGGAAGCTGAGGATTCACTTCATAGCCCTCGATATCGTTCGATATAACGATAAATCACTCTGGGCGACTCGGAATCGCGTTATTTACCTTTTCCACACGCTGTGCATCGAAGGCAGCTAAGGATTCACTTCCTAGCCCTCGATATCGTTCGATATAACGATAAATCACTCTGGGCGACGCGGAATCGCGATATTCACCTTTTCCACACGATGTGTATCGATGGAAGCTAAGGATTCACTTCATAGCCCTCGATATCGTTCGATATAACGATAAATCACTCTGGGCGACTCGGAATCGCGTTATTTACCTTTTCCACACGCTGTGCATCGAAGGCAGCTAAGGATTCACTTCCTAGCCCTCGATATCGTTCGATATAACGATAAATCACTCTGGGAGACGCGGAATCGCGATATTCACCTTTTCCACACGCTGTGTATCTATGGAAGCTAAGGATTCACTTTGTAGCCCTCGATATCGTTCGATATAACGATCAATCACTCTGGGAGACGCGGATTCGCGATATTCATCTATTCCACACGCTGTGTATCGAAGGCAGCTAAGGATTCACTTCCTAGCCCTCGATAGCGTTCGATATAACGATAAATCACTCTGGGCGACGCGGAATCGCGATATTCACCTTTTCCACACGATGTGTATCGATGGAAGCTAAGGATTCACTTCCTAGCCCTCGATATCGTTCGATATAACGATAAATCACTTTGGGAGACGCGGATTCGCGATATTCATCTATTCCACACGCTTTGTATCGAAGGAAGCTAAGGATTCACTTCCTAGCCAACGATATCGTTCGATATAACGATAAATAACTCTGGGCGACTCGGAATCGCGTTACTTACCTTTTCCACACGCTGTGTATCGAAGGAAGCTAAGGATTCACTTCCTAGCCAACGATATCGTTCGATATAACGATAAAGTACTCTGTGCGAATCGGAATCGCGTTATTTACCTTTTCCACACGCTGTGTATCGAAGGCAGAGAAGGATTCACTTCCTAGCCCTCGATATCTTTCGATATAACGATAAATCACTCTGGGCGATGCGGAATCGCGATATTCACCTTTTCCACACGATGTGTATCGATGGAAGCTAAGGATTCACTTCCTAGCCCTCGATATCGTTCGATATAACGATAAATCACTCTGGGAGACGCGGATTCGCGATATTCATCTATTCCACACGCTGTGTATCGAATGAAGCTAAGGATTTACTTCCTAGCCCTCGACATCGTTCGATATAACGATAAATCACTCTGGGCGACTCGGAATCGCTTTATTTAACTTTTCCACACGCTGTGCATCGAAGGCAGCTAAGGATTCACTTCCTAGCCCTCGATATCGTTCGATATAACGATAAATCACTCTGGGCGACGCGGAATCGCGATATTCACCTTTTCCACACGATGTGTATCGATGGAAGCTAAGGATTCACTTCATAGCCCTCGATATCGTTCGATATAACGATAAATCACTCTGGGCGACTCGGAATCGCGTTATTTACCTTTTCCACACGCTGTGCATCGAAGGCAGCTAAGGATTCACTTCCTAGCCCTCGATATCGTTCGATATAACGATAAATCACTCTGGGAGACGCGGAATCGCGATATTCACCTTTTCCACACGCTGTGTATCTATGGAAGCTAAGGATTCACTTTGTAGCCCTCGATATCGTTCGATATAACGATCAATCACTCTGGGAGACGCGGATTCGCGATATTCATCTATTCCACACGCTGTGTATCGAAGGCAGCTAAGGATTCACTTCCTAGCCCTCGATAGCGTTCGATATAACGATAAATCACTCTGGGCGACGCGGAATCGCGATATTCACCTTTTCCACACGATGTGTATCGATGGAAGCTAAGGATTCACTTCCTAGCCCTCGATATCGTTCGATATAACGATAAATCACTTTGGGAGACGCGGATTCGCGATATTCATCTATTCCACACGCTTTGTATCGAAGGAAGCTAAGGATTCACTTCCTAGCCAACGATATCGTTCGATATAACGATAAATAACTCTGGGCGACTCGGAATCGCGTTACTTACCTTTTCCACACGCTGTGTATCGAAGGAAGCTAAGGATTCACTTCCTAGCCAACGATATCGTTCGATATAACGATAAAGTACTCTGTGCGAATCGGAATCGCGTTATTTACCTTTTCCACACGCTGTGTATCGAAGGCAGAGAAGGATTCACTTCCTAGCCCTCGATATCTTTCGATATAACGATAAATCACTCTGGGCGATGCGGAATCGCGATATTCACCTTTTCCACACGATGTGTATCGATGGAAGCTAAGGATTCACTTCCTAGCCCTCGATATCGTTCGATATAACGATAAATCACTCTGGGAGACGCGGATTCGCGATATTCATCTATTCCACACGCTGTGTATCGAATGAAGCTAAGGATTTACTTCCTAGCCCTCGACATCGTTCGATATAACGATAAATCACTCTGGGCGACTCGGAATCGCTTTATTTAACTTTTCCACACGCTGTGTATCGAAGGAAGCTAAGGATTCACTTCCTAGCCAACGATATCGTTCGATATAACGATAAAGTACTCTGGGCGAATCGGAATCGCGTTATTTACCTTTTCCACACGCTGTGTATCGAAGGAAGCTGAGGATTCACTTCATAGCCCTTGATATCGTTCGATATAACGATAAATCACTCTGGGCGACTCGGAATCGCGTTATTTACCTTTTCCACACGCTGTGTATCGAAGGCAGCTAAGGATTCACTTCATAGCCCTCTATATCGTTCGATATAACTATAAATCACTCTGGCAGACGCGGAATCGCGATATTCACCTTTTCCACAGGCTGTGTATCGATGGAAGCTAAGGATTCACTTCCTAGCCCTCGATATCGTTCGATATAACGATAAATCACTCTGGGAGAGGCGGATTCGCGATATTCATCTATTCCACACGCTGTGTATCGAATGAAGCTAAGGATTCACTTCCTAGCCCTCGACATCGTTCGATATAACGATAAATCACTCTGGGCGACTCGGAATCGCGTTATTTACCTTTTCCACACGCTGTGTATCGAAGGCAGCTAAGGATTCACTTCCTAGCCCTCGATATCGTTCGATATAACGATAAATCACTCTGGGCGACTCGGAATCGCGTTATTTACCTTTTCCACACGCTGTGTATCGAGGGCAGCTAAGGCTTCATTTCATAGCCCTCGATATCGTTCGATATATCTGTAAATCACTCTTTGAGACGCGGAATCGCGTTATTTACCTTTTCCACACGCTGTGTATCGAAGGCAGCTAAGGATTCACTTCATAGCCCTCTATATCGTTCGATATAACTATAAATCACTCTGGCAGACGCGGAATCGCGATATTCACCTTTTCCACAGGCTGTGTATCGATGGAAGCTAAGGATTCACTTCCTAGCCCTCGATATCGTTCGATATAACGATAAATCACTCTGGGAGAGGCGGATTCGCGATATTCATCTATTCCACACGCTGTGTATCGAATGAAGCTAAGGATTCACTTCCTAGCCCTCGACATCGTTCGATATAACGATAAATCACTCTGGGCGACTCGGAATCGCGTTATTTACCTTTTCCACACGCTGTGTATCGAAGGCAGCTAAGGATTCACTTCATAGCCCTCTATATCGTTCGATATAACTATAAATCACTCTGGCAGACGCGGAATCGCGATATTCACCTTTTCCACAGGCTGTGTATCGATGGAAGCTAAGGATTCACTTCCTAGCCCTCGATATCGTTCGATATAACGATAAATCACTCTGGGAGAGGCGGATTCGCGATATTCATCTATTCCACACGCTGTGTATCGAATGAAGCTAAGGATTCACTTCCTAGCCCTCGACATCGTTCGATATAACGATAAATCACTCTGGGACACTCGGAATCGCGTTATTTACCTTTTCCACACGCTGTGTATCGAAGGCAGCTAAGGATTCACTTCCTAGCCCTCGATATCGTTCGATATAACGATAAATCACTCTGGGCGACTCGGAATCGCGTTATTTACCTTTTCCACACGCTGTGTATCGAAGGCAGCTAAGGATTCACTTCCTAGCCCTCGATATCGTTCGATATAACGGTAAATCACTCTGGGAGACGCGGAATCGCGATATTCACCTTTTCCACACGCTGTGTATCGAAGGCAGCTAAGGATTCACTTCATAGCCCTCGATAACGTTAGATATAACGATAAATCACTCTGGGTCAATCGGAATCGCGTTATTTGCCTTTTCCACTCGCTGTGTATCGAAGGAAGCTAAGGATTCACTTCCTAGCCCTCGATATCGTTCGATATAACGGTAAATCACTCTGGGAGACGCGGAATCGCGATATTCACCTTTTCCACACGCTGTGTATCGAAGGCAGCTAAGGATTCACTTCCTAGCCTCGATATCGTTCCATATAAGCATAAATCACTCTGGGCGACTCGGAATCGCGTTATTTACCTTTTCCACACGCTGTGTATCGAAGGCAGCTAAGGATTCACTTCATAGACCTCGATATCGTTAGATATAACGATAAATCACTCTGGGCGACTCGGAATCGCGTTATTTACCTTTTCCACACGCTGTGTATCGAAGGCAGCTAAGGATTCACTTCATAGCCCTCGATGTCGTTAGATATAACGATAAATCACTCTTTGCGACTCGGAATCGCGTTATTTACATTTTCCACACGCTGTGTATCGAAGGCAGCTAAGGATTCACTTCATAGCCCTCGATATCGTTAGATATAACGTTAAATCACTCTGGGTCAATCGGAATCGCGTTATTTGCCTTTTCCACAGGCTGTGTATCGAAGGCAGCTAAGGATTCACTTCATAGCCCTCGATATCGTTAGATATAACGATAAATCACTCTGGGCGACTCGGAATCGCGTTATTTACCTTTTCCACACGCTGTGTATCGAAGGCAGCTAAGGATTCACTTCATAGCCCTCGATAACGTTAGATATAACGATAAATCACTCTGGGAGACGCGGAATCGCGATATTCACCTTTTCCACACGCTGTGTATCGAAGGCAGCTAAGGATTCACTTCATAGCCCTCGATATCGTTAGATATAACGTTAAATTACTCTGGGTCAATCGGAATCGCGTTATTTGCCTTTTCCACTCGCTGTGTATCGAAAGGAAGCTAATGATTCACTTCCTAGCCCTCGATATCGTTCGATATAACGATAAATCACTCTGGGCGACTCGGAATCGCGTTATTCACCTTTTCCACACGCTGTGTATCGATGGAAGCTAAGGATTCACTTCCTAGCCCTCGATATCGTTCGATAGAACGATAAATCACTCTGGGCGACTCGGAATCGCGTTATTTACCTTTTCCACAGGCTGTGTATCGAAGGCAGCTAAGGATTCACTTCATAGCCCTCGATATCGTTAGATATAACGATAAATCACTCTGGGCGACTCGGAATCGCGTTATTTACCTTTTCCACACGCTGTGTATCGAAGGCAGCTAAGGATTCACTTCATAGCCCTCGATAACGTTAGATATAACGATAAATCACTCTGGGAGACGCGGAATCGCGATATTCACCTTTTCCACACGCTGTGTATCGAAGGCAGCTAAGGATTCACTTCATAGCCCTCGATATCGTTAGATATAACGTTAAATCACTCTGGGTCAATCGGAATCGCGTTATTTGCCTTTTCCACTCGCTGTGTATCGAAAGGAAGCTAATGATTCACTTCCTAGCCCTCGATATCGTTCGATATAACGATAAATCACTCTGGGCGACTCGGAATCGCGTTATTCACCTTTTCCACACGCTGTGTATCGATGGAAGCTAAGGATTCACTTCATAGCCCTCGATGTCGTTAGATATAACGATAAATCACTCTTTGCGACTCGGAATCGCGTTATTTACATTTTCCACACGCTGTGTATCGAAGGCAGCTAAGGATTCACTTCATAGCCCTCGATATCGTTAGATATAACGTTAAATCACTCTGGGTCAATCGGAATCGCGTTATTTGCCTTTTCCACTCGCTGTGTATCGAAAGGAAGCTAATGATTCACTTCCTAGCCCTCGATATCGTTCGATATAACGATAAATCACTCTGGGCAACTCGGAATCGCGTTATTCACCTTTTCCACACGCTGTGTATCGATGGAAGCTAAGGATTCACTTCCTAGCCCTCGATATCGTTCGATAGAACGATAAATCACTCTGGGCGACTCGGAATCGCGTTATTTACCTTTTCCACAGGCTGTGTATCGAAGGCAGCTAAGGATTCACTTCATAGCCCTCGATATCGTTAGATATAACGATAAATCACTCTGGGCGACTCGGAATCGCGTTATTTACCTTTTCCACACGCTGTGTATCGAAGGCAGCTAAGGATTCACTTCATAGCCCTCGATAACGTTAGATATAACGATAAATCACTCTGGGAGACGCGGAATCGCGATATTCACCTTTTCCACACGCTGTGTATCGAAGGCAGCTAAGGATTCACTTCATAGCCCTCGATATCGTTAGATATAACGTTAAATCACTCTGGGTCAATCGGAATCGCGTTATTTGCCTTTTCCACTCGCTGTGTATCGAAAGGAAGCTAATGATTCACTTCCTAGCCCTCGATATCGTTCGATATAACGATAAATCACTCTGGGCGACTCGGAATCGCGTTATTCACCTTTTCCACACGCTGTGTATCGATGGAAGCTAAGGATTCACTTCCTAGCCCTCGATATCGTTCGATAGAACGATAAATCACTCTGGGCGACTCGGAATCGCGTTATTTACCTTTTCCACAGGCTGTGTATCGAAGGCAGCTAAGGATTCACTTCATAGCCCTCGATATCGTTAGATATAACGATAAATCACTCTGGGCGACTCGGAATCGCGTTATTTACCTTTTCCACACGCTGTGTATCGAAGGCAGCTAAGGATTCACTTCATAGCCCTCGATAACGTTAGATATAACGATAAATCACTCTGGGAGACGCGGAATCGCGATATTCACCTTTTCCACACGCTGTGTATCGAAGGCAGCTAAGGATTCACTTCATAGCCCTCGATATCGTTAGATATAACGTTAAATCACTCTGGGTCAATCGGAATCGCGTTATTTGCCTTTTCCACTCGCTGTGTATCGAAAGGAAGCTAATGATTCACTTCCTAGCCCTCGATATCGTTCGATATAACGATAAATCACTCTGGGCGACTCGGAATCGCGTTATTCACCTTTTCCACACGCTGTGTATCGATGGAAGCTAAGGATTCACTTCCTAGCCCTCGATATCGTTCGATAGAACGATAAATCACTCTGGGCGCCTCGGAATCGCGTTATTTACCTTTTCCACACGCTGTGTATCGAAGGCAGCTAAGGATTCACTTCATAGCCCTCGATATCGTTAGATATAACGATAAATCACTGTGGGTCAATCGGAATCGCGTTATTTGCCTTTTCCACTCGCTGTGTATCGAAGGAAGCTAAGGATTCACTTCCTAGCCCTCGATATCGTTCGATATAACGATAAATCACTCTGGGAGACGCGGAATCGCGATATTCACCTTTTCCACACGCTGTGTATCGAAGGCAGCTAAGGATTCACATCATAGCCCTCGATATCGTTAGATATAACGATAAATCACTCTGGGCGACTCGGAATCGCGTTATTCACCTTTTCCACACGCTGTGTATCGAATGAAGCTAAGGATTCACTTCCTAGCCCTCGACATCGTTCGATATAACGATAAATCACTCTGGGAGACGCGGAATCGCGATATTCACCTTTTCCACACGCTGTGTATCGAAGGCAGCTAAGGATTCACATCATAGCCCTCGATATCGTTAGATATAACGATAAATCACTCTGGGCGACTCGGAATCGCGTTATTCACATTTCCACACGCTGTGTATCGATGGAAGCTAAGGATTCACTTCCTAGCCCTCGATATCGTTCGATATAACGATAAATCATTCTGGGAGACGCGGAATCGCGATATTCACCTTTTCCACACGCTGTGTATCGAAGGCAGCTAAGGATTCACTTCATAGCCCTCGATAACGTTAGATATAACGATAAATCACTCTGGGTCAATCGGAATCGCGTTATTTGCCTTTTCCACTCGCTGTGTATCGAAGGAAGCTAAGGATTCACTTCCTAGCCCTCGATATCGTTCGATATAACGATAAATCACTCTGGGAGACGCGGAATCGCGATATTCACCTTTTCCACACGCTGTGTATCGAAGGCAGCTAAGGATTCACTTCCTAGCCTCGATATCGTTCCATATAAGCATAAATCACTCTGGGCGACTCGGAATCGCGTTATTTACCTTTTCCACACGCTGTGTATCGAAGGCAGCTAAGGATTCACTTCATAGACCTCGATATCGTTAGATATAACGATAAATCACTCTGGGCGACTCGGAATCGCGTTATTTACCTTTTCCACACGCTGTGTATCGAAGGCAGCTAAGGATTCACTTCATAGCCCTCGATATCGTTCGATATAACGATAAATCACTCTGGGAGACGCGGAATCGCGATATTCACCTTTTCCACACGCTGTGTATCGAAGGCAGCTAAGGATTCACTTCCTAGCCTTGATATCGTTCCATATAAGCATAAATCACTCTGGGCGACTCGGAATCGCGTTATTTACCTTTTCCACAGGCTGTGTATCGAAGGCAGCTAAGGATTCACTTCATAGCCCTCGATATCGTTAGATATAACGATAAATCACTCTGGGCGACTCGGAATCGCGTTATTTACCTTTTCCACACGCTGTGTATCGAAGGCAGCTAAGGATTCACTTCATAGCCCTCGATATCGTTCGATATAACTATAAATCACTCTGGGGGACGCGGAATCGCGATATTCACCTTTTCCACACGCTGTGTATCGAAGGCAGCTAAGGATTCACATCATAGCCCTCGATATCGTTAGATATAACGATAAATCACTCTGGGCGACTCGGAATCGCGTTATTCACCTTTTCCACACGCTGTGTATCGATGGAAGCTAAGGATTCACTTCCTAGCCCTCGATATCGTTCGATATAACGATAAATCATTCCGGGAGACGCGGAATCGCGATATTCACCTTTTCCACACGCTGTGTATCGAAGGCAGCTAAGGATTCACTTCATAGCCCTCGATAACGTTAGATATAACGATAAATCACTCTGGGTCAATCGGAATCGCGTTATTTGCCTTTTCCACTCGCTGTGTATCGAAGGAAGCTAAGGATTCACTTCCTAGCCCTCGATATCGTTCGATATAACGGTAAATCACTCTGGGAGACGCGGAATCGCGATATTCACCTTTTCCACACGCTGTGTATCGAAGGCAGCTAAGGATTCACTTCCTAGCCTCGATATCGTTCCATATAAGCATAAATCACTCTGGGCGACTCGGAATCGCGTTATTTACCTTTTCCACACGCTGTGTATCGAAGGCAGCTAAGGATTCACTTCATAGACCTCGATATCGTTAGATATAACGATAAATCACTCTGGGCGACTCGGAATCGCGTTATTTACCTTTTCCACACGCTGTGTATCGAAGGCAGCTAAGGATTCACTTCATAGCCCTCGATGTCGTTAGATATAACGATAAATCACTCTTTGCGACTCGGAATCGCGTTATTTACATTTTCCACACGCTGTGTATCGAAGGCAGCTAAGGATTCACTTCATAGCCCTCGATATCGTTAGATATAACGTTAAATCACTCTGGGTCAATCGGAATCGCGTTATTTGCCTTTTCCACTCGCTGTGTATCGAAAGGAAGCTAATGATTCACTTCCTAGCCCTCGATATCGTTCGATATAACGATAAATCACTCTGGGCAACTCGGAATCGCGTTATTCACCTTTTCCACACGCTGTGTATCGATGGAAGCTAAGGATTCACTTCCTAGCCCTCGATATCGTTCGATAGAACGATAAATCGCTCTGGGCGACTCGGAATCGCGTTATTTACCTTTTCCACAGGCTGTGTATCGAAGGCAGCTAAGGATTCACTTCATAGCCCTCGATATCGTTAGATATAACGATAAATCACTCTGGGCGACTCGGAATCGCGTTATTTACCTTTTCCACACGCTGTGTATCGAAGGCAGCTAAGGATTCACTTCATAGCCCTCGATAACGTTAGATATAACGATAAATCACTCTGGGAGACGCGGAATCGCGATATTCACCTTTTCCACACGCTGTGTATCGAAGGCAGCTAAGGATTCACTTCATAGCCCTCGATATCGTTAGATATAACGTTAAATCACTCTGGGTCAATCGGAATCGCGTTATTTGCCTTTTCCACTCGCTGTGTATCGAAAGGAAGCTAATGATTCACTTCCTAGCCCTCGATATCGTTCGATATAACGATAAATCACTCTGGGCGACTCGGAATCGCGTTATTCACCTTTTCCACACGCTGTGTATCGATGGAAGCTAAGGATTCACTTCCTAGCCCTCGATATCGTTCGATAGAACGATAAATCACTCTGGGCGACTCGGAATCGCGTTATTTACCTTTTCCACACGCTGTGTATCGAAGGCAGCTAAGGATTCACTTCATAGCCCTCGATATCGTTAGATATAACGATAAATCACTGTGGGTCAATCGGAATCGCGTTATTTGCCTTTTCCACTCGCTGTGTATCGAAGGAAGCTAAGGATTCACTTCCTAGCCCTCGATATCGTTCGATATAACGATAAATCACTCTGGGAGACGCGGAATCGCGATATTCACCTTTTCCACACGCTGTGTATCGAAGGCAGCTAAGGATTCACTTCCTAGCCTCGATATCGTTCGATATAACTATAAATCACTCTGGGAGACGCGGAATTGCGATATTCACCTTTTCCACACGCTGTGTATCGATGGAAGCTAATAATTCACTTCATAGCCCTCGATATCGTTCGATATAAAGATAAATCACTCTGGGAGACGCGGATTCGCGACATTCATCTATTCCACACGCTGTGTATCGAAGGCAGCTAAGGATTCACTTCCTAGCCCTCGATATCGTTCGATATATCTATAAATCACTCTTTGAGACGCGGAATCGCGATATTCACCTTTTCCACACGTTGTGTATCGATGGCAGCTAAGGATTCACTTCCTAGCCCTCGATATCGTTCGATATAACTATACATCACTCTGGGAGACGCGGAATCGCGATATTCACCTTTTCCACACGCTGTGTATCTATGGAAGCTAAGGATTCACTTTGTAGCCCTCGATATCGTTCGATATAACTATACATCACTCTGGGAGACGCGGAATCGCGATATTCACCTTTTCCACACGCTGTGTATCTATGGAAGCTAAGGATTCACTTTGTAGCCCTCGATATCGTTCGATATAACGATCAATCACTCTGGGAGACGCGGATTCGCGATATTCATCTATTCCACACGCTGTGTATCGAAGGAAGCTAAGGATTCACTTCCTATCCCTCGATATCCTTCGATATAACGATAAATCACTCTGGGCGACTCGGAATCGCGTTATTCACCTTTTCCACACGCTGTGTATCGATGGAAGCTAAGGATTCACTTCCTAGCCCTCGATATCGTTCGATATAACGATAAATCATTCTGGGAGACGCGGAATCGCGATATTCACCTTTTCCACACGCTATGTATCGAAGGCAGCTAAGGATTCACTTCATAGCCCTCGATAACGTTAGATATAACGATAAATCACTCTGGGTCAATCGGAATCGCGTTATTTGCCTTTTCCACTCGCTGTGTATCGAAGGAAGCTAAGGATTCACTTCCTAGCCCTCGATATCGTTCGATATAACGGTAAATCACTCTGGGAGACGCGGAATCGCGATATTCACCTTTTCCACACGCTGTGTATCGAAGGCAGCTAAGGATTCACTTCCTAGCCTCGATATCGTTCCATATAAGCATAAATCACTCTGGGCGACTCGGAATCGCGTTATTTACCTTTTCCACACGCTGTGTATCGAAGGCAGCTAAGGATTCACTTCATAGACCTCGATATCGTTAGATATAACGATAAATCACTCTGGGCGACTCGGAATCGCGTTATTTACCTTTTCCACACGCTGTGTATCGAAGGCAGCTAAGGATTCACTTCATAGCCCTCGATGTCGTTAGATATAACGATAAATCACTCTTTGCGACTCGGAATCGCGTTATTTACATTTTCCACACGCTGTGTATCGAAGGCAGCTAAGGATTCACTTCATAGCCCTCGATATCGTTAGATATAACGTTAAATCACTCTGGGTCAATCGGAATCGCGTTATTTGCCTTTTCCACTCGCTGTGTATCGAAAGGAAGCTAATGATTCACTTCCTAGCCCTCGATATCGTTCGATATAACGATAAATCACTCTGGGCAACTCGGAATCGCGTTATTCACCTTTTCCACACGCTGTGTATCGATGGAAGCTAAGGATTCACTTCCTAGCCCTCGATATCGTTCGATAGAACGATAAATCACTCTGGGCGACTCGGAATCGCGTTATTTACCTTTTCCACAGGCTGTGTATCGAAGGCAGCTAAGGATTCACTTCATAGCCCTCGATATCGTTAGATATAACGATAAATCACTCTGGGCGACTCGGCATCGCGTTATTTACCTTTTCCACACGCTGTGTATCGAAGGCAGCTAAGGATTCACTTCATAGCCCTCGATAACGTTAGATATAACGATAAATCACTCTGGGAGACGCGGAATCGCGATATTCACCTTTTCCACACGCTGTGTATCGAAGGCAGCTAAGGATTCACTTCATAGCCCTCGATATCGTTAGATATAACGTTAAATCACTCTGGGTCAATCGGAATCGCGTTATTTGCCTTTTCCACTCGCTGTGAATCGAAAGGAAGCTAATGATCCACTTCCTAGCCCTCGATATCGTTCGATATAACGATAAATCACTCTGGGCGACTCGGAATCGCGTTATTCACCTTTTCCACACGCTGTGTATCGATGGAAGCTAAGAATTCACTTCCTAGCCCTCGATATCGTTCGATAGAACGATAAATCACTCTGGGCGACTCGGAATCGCGTTATTTACCTTTTCCACACGCTGTGTATCGAAGGCAGCTAAGGATTCACTTCATAGCCCTCGATATCGTTAGATATAACGATAAATCACTGTGGGTCAATCGGAATCGCGTTATTTGCCTTTTCCACTCGCTGTGTATCGAAGGAAGCTAAGGATTCACTTCCTAGCCCTCGATATCGTTCGATATAACGATAAATCACTCTGGGAGACGCGGAATCGCGATATTCACCTTTTCCACACGCTGTGTATCGAAGGCAGCTAAGGATTCACTTCCTAGCCTCGATATCGTTCCATATAAGCATAAATCACTCTGGGCGACTCGGAATCGCGTTATTTACCTTTTCCACAGGCTGTGTATCGAAGGCAGCTAAGGATTCACTTCATAGCCCTCGATATCGTTAGATATAACGATAAATCACTCTGGGCGACTCGGAATCGCGTTATTTACCTTTTCCACACGCTGTGTATCGAAGGCAGCTAAGGATTCACTTCATAGCCCTCGATATCGTTCGATATAACTATAAATCATTCTGGGAGACGCGGAATCGCGATATTCACCTTTTCCACACGCTGTGTATCGATGGAAGCTAATAATTCACTTCATAGCCCTCGATATCGTTCGATATAACGATAAATCACTCTGGGAGACGCGGATTCGCGACATTCATCTATTCCACACGCTGTGTATCGAAGGCAGCTAAGGATTCACTTCCTAGCCCTCGATATCGTTCGATATAACGATAAATCACTCTGGGCGACTCGGAATCGCGTTATTTACCTTTTCCACACGCTGTGTATCGAAGGCAGCTAAGGATTCACTTCATAGCCCTCCATATCGTTCGATATATCTATAAATCACTCTTTGAGACGCGGAATCGCGATATTCACCTTTTCCACACGTTGTGTATCGATGGCAGCTAAGGATTCACTTCCTAGCCCTCGATATCGTTCGATATAACTATACATCACTCTGGGAGACGCGGAATCGCGATATTCACCTTTTCCACACGCTGTGTATCTATGGAAGCTAAGGATTCACTTTGTAGCCCTCGATATCGTTCGATATAACTATACATCACTCTGGGAGACGCGGAATCGCGATATTCACCTTTTCCACACGCTGTGTATCTATGGAAGCTAAGGATTCACTTTGTAGCCCTCGATATCGTTCGATATAACGATCAATCACTCTGGGAGACGCGGATTCGCGATATTCATCTATTCCACACGCTGTGTATCGAAGGAAGCTAAGGATTCACTTCCTATCCCTCGATATCGTTCGATATAACGATAAAGTACTCTGGGCGAATCGGAATCGCGTTATTTACCTTTTCCACACGCTGTGTATCGAAGGAAGCTGAGGATTCACTTCATAGCCCTTGATATCGTTCGATATAACGATAAATCACTCTGGGCGACTCGGAATCGCGTTATTTACCTTTTCCACACGCTGTGTATCGAAGGCAGCTAAGGATTCACTTCATAGCCCTCTATATCGTTCGATATAACTATAAATCACTCTGGCAGACGCGGAATCGCGATATTCACCTTTTCCACAGGCTGTGTATCGATGGAAGCTAAGGATTCACTTCCTAGCCCTCGATATCGTTCGATATAACGATAAATCACTCTGGGAGAGGCGGATTCGCGATATTCATCTATTCCACACGCTGTGTATCGAATGAAGCTAAGGATTCACTTCCTAGCCCTCGACATCGTTCGATATAACGATAAATCACTCTGGGCGACTCGGAATCGCGTTATTTACCTTTTCCACACGCTGTGTATCGAAGGCAGCTAAGGATTCACTTCCTAGCCCTCGATATCGTTCGATATAACGATAAATCACTCTGGGCGACTCGGAATCGCGTTATTTACCTTTTCCACACGCTGTGTATCGAAGGCAGCTAAGGCTTCATTTCATAGCCCTCGATATCGTTCGATATATCTGTAAATCACTCTTTGAGACGCGGAATCGCGTTATTTACCTTTTCCACACGCTGTGTATCGAAGGCAGCTAAGGATTCACTTCATAGCCCTCTATATCGTTCGATATAACTATAAATCACTCTGGCAGACGCGGAATCGCGATATTCACCTTTTCCACAGGCTGTGTATCGATGGAAGCTAAGGATTCACTTCCTAGCCCTCGATATCGTTCGATATAACGATAAATCACTCTGGGAGAGGCGGATTCGCGATATTCATCTATTCCACACGCTGTGTATCGAATGAAGCTAAGGATTCACTTCCTAGCCCTCGACATCGTTCGATATAACGATAAATCACTCTGGGCGACTCGGAATCGCGTTATTTACCTTTTCCACACGCTGTGTATCGAAGGCAGCTAAGGATTCACTTCATAGCCCTCTATATCGTTCGATATAACTATAAATCACTCTGGCAGACGCGGAATCGCGATATTCACCTTTTCCACAGGCTGTGTATCGATGGAAGCTAAGGATTCACTTCCTAGCCCTCGATATCGTTCGATATAACGATAAATCACTCTGGGAGAGGCGGATTCGCGATATTCATCTATTCCACACGCTGTGTATCGAATGAAGCTAAGGATTCACTTCCTAGCCCTCGACATCGTTCGATATAACGATAAATCACTCTGGGACACTCGGAATCGCGTTATTTACCTTTTCCACCCGCTGTGTATCGAAGGCAGCTAAGGATTCACTTCCTAGCCCTCGATATCGTTCGATATAACGATAAATCACTCTGGGCGACTCGGAATCGCGTTATTTACCTTTTCCACACGCTGTGTATCGAAGGCAGCTAAGGATTCACTTCCTAGCCCTCGATATCGTTCGATATAACGGTAAATCACTCTGGGAGACGCGGAATCGCGATATTCACCTTTTCCACACGCTGTGTATCGAAGGCAGCTAAGGATTCACTTCATAGCCCTCGATAACGTTAGATATAACGATAAATCACTCTGGGTCAATCGGAATCGCGTTATTTGCCTTTTCCACTCGCTGTGTATCGAAGGAAGCTAAGGATTCACTTCCTAGCCCTCGATATCGTTCGATATAACGGTAAATCACTCTGGGAGACGCGGAATCGCGATATTCACCTTTTCCACACGCTGTGTATCGAAGGCAGCTAAGGATTCACTTCCTAGCCTCGATATCGTTCCATATAAGCATAAATCACTCTGGGCGACTCGGAATCGCGTTATTTACCTTTTCCACACGCTGTGTATCGAAGGCAGCTAAGGATTCACTTCATAGACCTCGATATCGTTAGATATAACGATAAATCACTCTGGGCGACTCGGAATCGCGTTATTTACCTTTTCCACACGCTGTGTATCGAAGGCAGCTAAGGATTCACTTCATAGCCCTCGATGTCGTTAGATATAACGATAAATCACTCTTTGCGACTCGGAATCGCGTTATTTACATTTTCCACACGCTGTGTATCGAAGGCAGCTAAGGATTCACTTCATAGCCCTCGATATCGTTAGATATAACGTTAAATCACTCTGGGTCAATCGGAATCGCGTTATTTGCCTTTTCCACTCGCTGTGTATCGAAAGGAAGCTAATGATTCACTTCCTAGCCCTCGATATCGTTCGATATAACGATAAATCACTCTGGGCAACTCGGATTCGCGTTATTCACCTTTTCCACACGCTGTGTATCGATGGAAGCTAAGGATTCACTTCCTAGCCCTCGATATCGTTCGATAGAACGATAAATCACTCTGGGCGACTCGGAATCGCGTTATTTACCTTTTCCACAGGCTGTGTATCGAAGGCAGCTAAGGATTCACTTCATAGCCCTCGATATCGTTAGATATAACGATAAATCACTCTGGGCGACTCGGAATCGCGTTATTTACCTTTTCCACACGCTGTGTATCGAAGGCAGCTAAGGATTCACTTCATAGCCCTCGATAACGTTAGATATAACGATAAATCACTCTGGGAGACGCGGAATCGCGATATTCACCTTTTCCACACGCTGTGTATCGAAGGCAGCTAAGGATTCACTTCATAGCCCTCGATATCGTTAGATATAACGTTAAATTACTCTGGGTCAATCGGAATCGCGTTATTTGCCTTTTCCACTCGCTGTGTATCGAAAGGAAGCTAATGATTCACTTCCTAGCCCTCGATATCGTTCGATATAACGATAAATCACTCTGGGCGACTCGGAATCGCGTTATTCACCTTTTCCACACGCTGTGTATCGATGGAAGCTAAGGATTCACTTCCTAGCCCTCGATATCGTTCGATAGAACGATAAATCACTCTGGGCGACTCGGAATCGCGTTATTTACCTTTTCCACAGGCTGTGTATCGAAGGCAGCTAAGGATTCACTTCATAGCCCTCGATATCGTTAGATATAACGATAAATCACTCTGGGCGACTCGGAATCGCGTTATTTACCTTTTCCACACGCTGTGTATCGAAGGCAGCTAAGGATTCACTTCATAGCCCTCGATAACGTTAGATATAACGATAAATCACTCTGGGAGACGCGGAATCGCGATATTCACCTTTTCCACACGCTGTGTATCTATGGAAGCTAAGGATTCACTTTGTAGCCCTCGATATCGTTCGATATAACGATCAATCACTCTGGGAGACGCGGATTCGCGATATTCATCTATTCCACACGCTGTGTATCGAAGGAAGCTAAGGATTCACTTCCTATCCCTCGATATCGTTCGATATAACGATAAAGTACTCTGGGCGAATCGGAATCGCGTTATTTACCTTTTCCACACGCTGTGTATCGAAGGAAGCTGAGGATTCACTTCATAGCCCTTGATATCGTTCGATATAACGATAAATCACTCTGGGCGACTCGGAATCGCGTTATTTACCTTTTCCACACGCTGTGTATCGAAGGCAGCTAAGGATTCACTTCATAGCCCTCTATATCGTTCGATATAACTATAAATCACTCTGGCAGACGCGGAATCGCGATATTCACCTTTTCCACAGGCTGTGTATCGATGGAAGCTAAGGATTCACTTCCTAGCCCTCGATATCGTTCGATATAACGATAAATCACTCTGGGAGAGGCGGATTCGCGATATTCATCTATTCCACACGCTGTGTATCGAATGAAGCTAAGGATTCACTTCCTAGCCCTCGACATCGTTCGATATAACGATAAATCACTCTGGGCGACTCGGAATCGCGTTATTTACCTTTTCCACACGCTGTGTATCGAAGGCAGCTAAGGATTCACTTCCTAGCCCTCGATATCGTTCGATATAACGATAAATCACTCTGGGCGACTCGGAATCGCGTTATTTACCTTTTCCACACGCTGTGTATCGAAGGCAGCTAAGGCTTCATTTCATAGCCCTCGATATCGTTCGATATATCTGTAAATCACTCTTTGAGACGCGGAATCGCGTTATTTACCTTTTCCACACGCTGTGTATCGAAGGCAGCTAAGGATTCACTTCATAGCCCTCTATATCGTTCGATATAACTATAAATCACTCTGGCAGACGCGGAATCGCGATATTCACCTTTTCCACAGGCTGTGTATCGATGGAAGCTAAGGATTCACTTCCTAGCCCTCGATATCGTTCGATATAACGATAAATCACTCTGGGAGAGGCGGATTCGCGATATTCATCTATTCCACACGCTGTGTATCGAATGAAGCTAAGGATTCACTTCCTAGCCCTCGACATCGTTCGATATAACGATAAATCACTCTGGGCGACTCGGAATCGCGTTATTTACCTTTTCCACACGCTGTGTATCGAAGGCAGCTAAGGATTCACTTCATAGCCCTCTATATCGTTCGATATAACTATAAATCACTCTGGCAGACGCGGAATCGCGATATTCACCTTTTCCACAGGCTGTGTATCGATGGAAGCTAAGGATTCACTTCCTAGCCCTCGATATCGTTCGATATAACGATAAATCACTCTGGGAGAGGCGGATTCGCGATATTCATCTATTCCACACGCTGTGTATCGAATGAAGCTAAGGATTCACTTCCTAGCCCTCGACATCGTTCGATATAACGATAAATCACTCTGGGACACTCGGAATCGCGTTATTTACCTTTTCCACCCGCTGTGTATCGAAGGCAGCTAAGGATTCACTTCCTAGCCCTCGATATCGTTCGATATAACGATAAATCACTCTGGGCGACTCGGAATCGCGTTATTTACCTTTTCCACACGCTGTGTATCGAAGGCAGCTAAGGATTCACTTCCTAGCCCTCGATATCGTTCGATATAACGGTAAATCACTCTGGGAGACGCGGAATCGCGATATTCACCTTTTCCACACGCTGTGTATCGAAGGCAGCTAAGGATTCACTTCATAGCCCTCGATAACGTTAGATATAACGATAAATCACTCTGGGTCAATCGGAATCGCGTTATTTGCCTTTTCCACTCGCTGTGTATCGAAGGAAGCTAAGGATTCACTTCCTAGCCCTCGATATCGTTCGATATAACGGTAAATCACTCTGGGAGACGCGGAATCGCGATATTCACCTTTTCCACACGCTGTGTATCGAAGGCAGCTAAGGATTCACTTCCTAGCCTCGATATCGTTCCATATAAGCATAAATCACTCTGGGCGACTCGGAATCGCGTTATTTACCTTTTCCACACGCTGTGTATCGAAGGCAGCTAAGGATTCACTTCATAGACCTCGATATCGTTAGATATAACGATAAATCACTCTGGGCGACTCGGAATCGCGTTATTTACCTTTTCCACACGCTGTGTATCGAAGGCAGCTAAGGATTCACTTCATAGCCCTCGATGTCGTTAGATATAACGATAAATCACTCTTTGCGACTCGGAATCGCGTTATTTACATTTTCCACACGCTGTGTATCGAAGGCAGCTAAGGATTCACTTCATAGCCCTCGATATCGTTAGATATAACGTTAAATCACTCTGGGTCAATCGGAATCGCGTTATTTGCCTTTTCCACTCGCTGTGTATCGAAAGGAAGCTAATGATTCACTTCCTAGCCCTCGATATCGTTCGATATAACGATAAATCACTCTGGGCAACTCGGATTCGCGTTATTCACCTTTTCCACACGCTGTGTATCGATGGAAGCTAAGGATTCACTTCCTAGCCCTCGATATCGTTCGATAGAACGATAAATCACTCTGGGCGACTCGGAATCGCGTTATTTACCTTTTCCACAGGCTGTGTATCGAAGGCAGCTAAGGATTCACTTCATAGCCCTCGATATCGTTAGATATAACGATAAATCACTCTGGGCGACTCGGAATCGCGTTATTTACCTTTTCCACACGCTGTGTATCGAAGGCAGCTAAGGATTCACTTCATAGCCCTCGATAACGTTAGATATAACGATAAATCACTCTGGGAGACGCGGAATCGCGATATTCACCTTTTCCACACGCTGTGTATCGAAGGCAGCTAAGGATTCACTTCATAGCCCTCGATATCGTTAGATATAACGTTAAATTACTCTGGGTCAATCGGAATCGCGTTATTTGCCTTTTCCACTCGCTGTGTATCGAAAGGAAGCTAATGATTCACTTCCTAGCCCTCGATATCGTTCGATATAACGATAAATCACTCTGGGCGACTCGGAATCGCGTTATTCACCTTTTCCACACGCTGTGTATCGATGGAAGCTAAGGATTCACTTCCTAGCCCTCGATATCGTTCGATAGAACGATAAATCACTCTGGGCGACTCGGAATCGCGTTATTTACCTTTTCCACAGGCTGTGTATCGAAGGCAGCTAAGGATTCACTTCATAGCCCTCGATATCGTTAGATATAACGATAAATCACTCTGGGCGACTCGGAATCGCGTTATTTACCTTTTCCACACGCTGTGTATCGAAGGCAGCTAAGGATTCACTTCATAGCCCTCGATAACGTTAGATATAACGATAAATCACTCTGGGAGACGCGGAATCGCGATATTCACCTTTTCCACACGCTGTGTATCGAAGGCAGCTAAGGATTCACTTCATAGCCCTCGATATCGTTAGATATAACGTTAAATCACTCTGGGTCAATCGGAATCGCGTTATTTGCCTTTTCCACTCGCTGTGTATCGAAAGGAAGCTAATGATTCACTTCCTAGCCCTCGATATCGTTCGATATAACGATAAATCACTCTGGGCGACTCGGAATCGCGTTATTCACCTTTTCCACACGCTGTGTATCGATGGAAGCTAAGGATTCACTTCCTAGCCCTCGATATCGTTCGATAGAACGATAAATCACTCTGGGCGCCTCGGAATCGCGTTATTTACCTTTTCCACACGCTGTGTATCGAAGGCAGCTAAGGATTCACTTCATAGCCCTCGATATCGTTAGATATAACGATAAATCACTGTGGGTCAATCGGAATCGCGTTATTTGCCTTTTCCACTCGCTGTGTATCGAAGGAAGCTAAGGATTCACTTCCTAGCCCTCGATATCGTTCGATATAACGATAAATCACTCTGGGAGACGCGGAATCGCGATATTCACCTTTTCCACACGCTGTGTATCGAATGAAGCTAAGGATTCACTTCCTAGCCCTCGACATCGTTCGATATAACGATAAATCACTCTGGGAGACGCGGAATCGCGATATTCACCTTTTCCACACGCTGTGTATCGAAGGCAGCTAAGGATTCACATCATAGCCCTCGATATCGTTCGATATAACGGTAAATCACTCTGGGAGACGCGGAATCGCGATATTCACCTTTTCCACACGCTGTGTATCGAAGGCAGCTAAGGATTCACTTCATAGCCCTCGATAACGTTAGATATAACGATAAATCACTCTGGGTCAATCGGAATCGCGTTATTTGCCTTTTCCACTCGCTGTGTATCGAAGGAAGCTAAGGATTCACTTCCTAGCCCTCGATATCGTTCGATATAACGGTAAATCACTCTGGGAGACGCGGAATCGCGATATTCACCTTTTCCACACGCTGTGTATCGAAGGCAGCTAAGGATTCACTTCCTAGCCTCGATATCGTTCCATATAAGCATAAATCACTCTGGGCGACTCGGAATCGCGTTATTTACCTTTTCCACACGCTGTGTATCGAAGGCAGCTAAGGATTCACTTCATAGACCTCGATATCGTTAGATATAACGATAAATCACTCTGGGCGACTCGGAATCGCGTTATTTACCTTTTCCACACGCTGTGTATCGAAGGCAGCTAAGGATTCACTTCATAGCCCTCGATGTCGTTAGATATAACGATAAATCACTCTTTGCGACTCGGAATCGCGTTATTTACATTTTCCACACGCTGTGTATCGAAGGCAGCTAAGGATTCACTTCATAGCCCTCGATATCGTTAGATATAACGTTAAATCACTCTGGGTCAATCGGAATCGCGTTATTTGCCTTTTCCACTCGCTGTGTATCGAAAGGAAGCTAATGATTCACTTCCTAGCCCTCGATATCGTTCGATATAACGATAAATCACTCTGGGCAACTCGGAATCGCGTTATTCACCTTTTCCACACGCTGTGTATCGATGGAAGCTAAGGATTCACTTCCTAGCCCTCGATATCGTTCGATAGAACGATAAATCACTCTGGGCGACTCGGAATCGCGTTATTTACCTTTTCCACAGGCTGTGTATCGAAGGCAGCTAAGGATTCACTTCATAGCCCTCGATATCGTTAGATATAACGATAAATCACTCTGGGCGACTCGGAATCGCGTTATTTACCTTTTCCACACGCTGTGTATCGAAGGCAGCTAAGGATTCACTTCATAGCCCTCGATAACGTTAGATATAACGATAAATCACTCTGGGAGATGCGGAATCGCGATATTCACCTTTTCCACACGCTGTGTATCGAAGGCAGCTAAGGATTCACTTCATAGCCCTCGATATCGTTAGATATAACGTTAAATCACTCTGGGTCAATCGGAATCGCGTTATTTGCCTTTTCCACTCGCTGTGTATCGAAAGGAAGCTAATGATTCACTTCCTAGCCCTCGATATCGTTCGATATAACGATAAATCACTCTGGGCGACTCGGAATCGCGTTATTCACCTTTTCCACACGCTGTGTATCGATGGAAGCTAAGGATTCACTTCCTAGCCCTCGATATCGTTCGATAGAACGATAAATCACTCTGGGCGACTCGGAATCGCGTTATTTACCTTTTCCACAGGCTGTGTATCGAAGGCAGCTAAGGATTCACTTCATAGCCCTCGATATCGTTAGATATAACGATAAATCACTCTGGGCGACTCGGAATCGCGTTATTTACCTTTTCCACACGCTGTGTATCGAAGGCAGCTAAGGATTCACTTCATAGCCCTCGATAACGTTAGATATAACGATAAATCACTCTGGGAGACGCGGAATCGCGATATTCACCTTTTCCACACGCTGTGTATCGAAGGCAGCTAAGGATTCACTTCATAGCCCTCGATATCGTTAGATATAACGTTAAATCACTCTGGGTCAATCGGAATCGCGTTATTTGCCTTTTCCACTCGCTGTGTATCGAAAGGAAGCTAATGATTCACTTCCTAGCCCTCGATATCGTTCGATATAACGATAAATCACTCTGGGCGACTCGGAATCGCGTTATTCACCTTTTCCACACGCTGTGTATCGATGGAAGCTAAGGATTCACTTCCTAGCCCTCGATATCGTTCGATAGAACGATAAATCACTCTGGGCGCCTCGGAATCGCGTTATTTACCTTTTCCACACGCTGTGTATCGAAGGCAGCTAAGGATTCACTTCATAGCCCTCGATATCGTTAGATATAACGATAAATCACTGTGGGTCAATCGGAATCGCGTTATTTGCCTTTTCCACTCGCTGTGTATCGAAGGAAGCTAAGGATTCACTTCCTAGCCCTCGATATCGTTCGATATAACGATAAATCACTCTGGGAGACGCGGAATCGCGATATTCACCTTTTCCACACGCTGTGTATCGAAGGCAGCTAAGGATTCACATCATAGCCCTCGATATCGTTAGATATAACGATAAATCACTCTGGGCGACTCGGAATCGCGTTATTCACCTTTTCCACACGCTGTGTATCGAATGAAGCTAAGGATTCACTTCCTAGCCCTCGACATCGTTCGATATAACGATAAATCACTCTGGGAGACGCGGAATCGCGATATTCACCTTTTCCACACGCTCTGTATCGAAGGCAGCTAAGGATTCACATCATAGCCCTCGATATCGTTAGATATAACGATAAATCACTCTGGGCGACTCGGAATCGCGTTATTCACATTTCCACACGCTGTGTATCGATGGAAGCTAAGGATTCACTTCCTAGCCCTCGATATCGTTCGATATAACGATAAATCATTCTGGGAGACGCGGAATCGCGATATTCACCTTTTCCACACGCTGTGTATCGAAGGCAGCTAAGGATTCACTTCATAGCCCTCGATAACGTTAGATATAACGATAAATCACTCTGGGTCAATCGGAATCGCGTTATTTGCCTTTTCCACTCGCTGTGTATCGAAGGAAGCTAAGGATTCACTTCCTAGCCCTCGATATCGTTCGATATAACGATAAATCACTCTGGGAGACGCGGAATCGCGATATTCACCTTTTCCACACGCTGTGTATCGAAGGCAGCTAAGGATTCACTTCCTAGCCTCGATATCGTTCCATATAAGCATAAATCACTCTGGGCGACTCGGAATCGCGTTATTTACCTTTTCCACACGCTGTGTATCGAAGGCAGCTAAGGATTCACTTCATAGACCTCGATATCGTTAGATATAACGATAAATCACTCTGGGCGACTCGGAATCGCGTTATTTACCTTTTCCACACGCTGTGTATCGAAGGCAGCTAAGGATTCACTTCATAGCCCTCGATATCGTTCGATATAACGATAAATCACTCTGGGAGACGCGGAATCGCGATATTCACCTTTTCCACACGCTGTGTATCGAAGGCAGCTAAGGATTCACTTCCTAGCCTTGATATCGTTCCATATAAGCATAAATCACTCTGGGCGACTCGGAATCGCGTTATTTACCTTTTCCACAGGCTGTGTATCGAAGGCAGCTAAGGATTCACTTCATAGCCCTCGATATCGTTAGATATAACGATAAATCACTCTGGGCGACTCGGAATCGCGTTATTTACCTTTTCCACACGCTGTGTATCGAAGGCAGCTAAGGATTCACTTCATAGCCCTCGATAACGTTAGATATAACGATAAATCACTCTGGGAGACGCGGAATCGCGATATTCACCTTTTCCACACGCTGTGTATCGAAGGCAGCTAAGGATTCACTTCATAGCCCTCGATATCGTTAGATATAACGTTAAATCACTCTGGGTCAATCGGAATCGCGTTATTTGCCTTTTCCACTCGCTGTGTATCGAAAGGAAGCTAATGATTCACTTCCTAGCCCTCGATATCGTTCGATATAACGATAAATCACTCTGGGCGACTCGGAATCGCGTTATTCACCTTTTCCACACGCTGTGTATCGATGGAAGCTAAGGATTCACTTCCTAGCCCTCGATATCGTTCGATAGAACGATAAATCACTCTGGGCGCCTCGGAATCGCGTTATTTACCTTTTCCACACGCTGTGTATCGAAGGCAGCTAAGGATTCACTTCATAGCCCTCGATATCGTTAGATATAACGATAAATCACTGTGGGTCAATCGGAATCGCGTTATTTGCCTTTTCCACTCGCTGTGTATCGAAGGAAGCTAAGGATTCACTTCCTAGCCCTCGATATCGTTCGATATAACGATAAATCACTCTGGGAGACGCGGAATCGCGATATTCACCTTTTCCACACGCTGTGTATCGAAGGCAGCTAAGGATTCACATCATAGCCCTCGATATCGTTAGATATAACGATAAATCACTCTGGGCGACTCGGAATCGCGTTATTCACCTTTTCCACACGCTGTGTATCGAATGAAGCTAAGGATTCACTTCCTAGCCCTCGACATCGTTCGATATAACGATAAATCACTCTGGGAGACGCGGAATCGCGATATTCACCTTTTCCACACGCTCTGTATCGAAGGCAGCTAAGGATTCACATCATAGCCCTCGATATCGTTAGATATAACGATAAATCACTCTGGGCGACTCGGAATCGCGTTATTCACATTTCCACACGCTGTGTATCGATGGAAGCTAAGGATTCACTTCCTAGCCCTCGATATCGTTCGATATAACGATAAATCATTCTGGGAGACGCGGAATCGCGATATTCACCTTTTCCACACGCTGTGTATCGAAGGCAGCTAAGGATTCACTTCATAGCCCTCGATAACGTTAGATATAACGATAAATCACTCTGGGTCAATCGGAATCGCGTTATTTGCCTTTTCCACTCGCTGTGTATCGAAGGAAGCTAAGGATTCACTTCCTAGCCCTCGATATCGTTCGATATAACGATAAATCACTCTGGGAGACGCGGAATCGCGATATTCACCTTTTCCACACGCTGTGTATCGAAGGCAGCTAAGGATTCACTTCCTAGCCTCGATATCGTTCCATATAAGCATAAATCACTCTGGGCGACTCGGAATCGCGTTATTTACCTTTTCCACACGCTGTGTATCGAAGGCAGCTAAGGATTCACTTCATAGACCTCGATATCGTTAGATATAACGATAAATCACTCTGGGCGACTCGGAATCGCGTTATTTACCTTTTCCACACGCTGTGTATCGAAGGCAGCTAAGGATTCACTTCATAGCCCTCGATATCGTTCGATATAACGATAAATCACTCTGGGAGACGCGGAATCGCGATATTCACCTTTTCCACACGCTGTGTATCGAAGGCAGCTAAGGATTCACTTCCTAGCCTTGATATCGTTCCATATAAGCATAAATCACTCTGGGCGACTCGGAATCGCGTTATTTACCTTTTCCACAGGCTGTGTATCGAAGGCAGCTAAGGATTCACTTCATAGCCCTCGATATCGTTAGATATAACGATAAATCACTCTGGGCGACTCGGAATCGCGTTATTTACCTTTTCCACACGCTGTGTATCGAAGGCAGCTAAGGATTCACTTCATAGCCCTCGATATCGTTCGATATAACTATAAATCACTCTGGGAGACGCGGAATCGCGATATTCACCTTTTCCACACGCTGTGTATCGAAGGCAGCTAAGGATTCACATCATAGCCCTCGATATCGTTAGATATAACGATAAATCACTCTGGGCGACTCGGAATCGCGTTATTCACCTTTTCCACACGCTGTGTATCGATGGAAGCTAAGGATTCACTTCCTAGCCCTCGATATCGTTCGATATAACGATAAATCATTCTGGGAGACGCGGAATCGCGATATTCACCTTTTCCACACGCTGTGTATCGAAGGCAGCTAAGGATTCACTTCATAGCCCTCGATAACGTTAGATATAACGATAAATCACTCTGGGTCAATCGGAATCGCGTTATTTGCCTTTTCCACTCGCTGTGTATCGAAGGAAGCTAAGGATTCACTTCCTAGCCCTCGATATCGTTCGATATAACGGTAAATCACTCTGGGAGACGCGGAATCGCGATATTCACCTTTTCCACACGCTGTGTATCGAAGGCAGCTAAGGATTCACTTCCTAGCCTCGATATCGTTCCATATAAGCATAAATCACTCTGGGCGACTCGGAATCGCGTTATTTACCTTTTCCACACGCTGTGTATCGAAGGCAGCTAAGGATTCACTTCATAGACCTCGATATCGTTAGATATAACGATAAATCACTCTGGGCGACTCGGAATCGCGTTATTTACCTTTTCCACACGCTGTGTATCGAAGGCAGCTAAGGATTCACTTCATAGCCCTCGATGTCGTTAGATATAACGATAAATCACTCTTTGCGACTCGGAATCGCGTTATTTACATTTTCCACACGCTGTGTATCGAAGGCAGCTAAGGATTCACTTCATAGCCCTCGATATCGTTAGATATAACGTTAAATCACTCTGGGTCAATCGGAATCGCGTTATTTGCCTTTTCCACTCGCTGTGTATCGAAAGGAAGCTAATGATTCACTTCCTAGCCCTCGATATCGTTCGATATAACGATAAATCACTCTGGGCAACTCGGAATCGCGTTATTCACCTTTTCCACACGCTGTGTATCGATGGAAGCTAAGGATTCACTTCCTAGCCCTCGATATCGTTCGATAGAACGATAAATCACTCTGGGCGACTCGGAATCGCGTTATTTACCTTTTCCACAGGCTGTGTATCGAAGGCAGCTAAGGATTCACTTCATAGCCCTCGATATCGTTAGATATAACGATAAATCACTCTGGGCGACTCGGAATCGCGTTATTTACCTTTTCCACACGCTGTGTATCGAAGGCAGCTAAGGATTCACTTCATAGCCCTCGATAACGTTAGATATAACGATAAATCACTCTGGGAGACGCGGAATCGCGATATTCACCTTTTCCACACGCTGTGTATCGAAGGCAGCTAAGGATTCACTTCATAGCCCTCGATATCGTTAGATATAACGTTAAATCACTCTGGGTCAATCGGAATCGCGTTATTTGCCTTTTCCACTCGCTGTGTATCGAAAGGAAGCTAATGATTCACTTCCTAGCCCTCGATATCGTTCGATATAACGATAAATCACTCTGGGCGACTCGGAATCGCGTTATTCACCTTTTCCACACGCTGTGTATCGATGGAAGCTAAGGATTCACTTCCTAGCCCTCGATATCGTTCGATAGAACGATAAATCACTCTGGGCGACTCGGAATCGCGTTATTTACCTTTTCCACACGCTGTGTATCGAAGGCAGCTAAGGATTCACTTCATAGCCCTCGATATCGTTAGATATAACGATAAATCACTGTGGGTCAATCGGAATCGCGTTATTTGCCTTTTCCACTCGCTGTGTATCGAAGGAAGCTAAGGATTCACTTCCTAGCCCTCGATATCGTTCGATATAACGATAAATCACTCTGGGAGACGCGGAATCGCGATATTCACCTTTTCCACACGCTGTGTATCGAAGGCAGCTAAGGATTCACTTCCTAGCCTCGATATCGTTCGATATAACTATAAATCACTCTGGGAGACGCGGAATTGCGATATTCACCTTTTCCACACGCTGTGTATCGATGGAAGCTAATAATTCACTTCATAGCCCTCGATATCGTTCGATATAAAGATAAATCACTCTGGGAGACGCGGATTCGCGACATTCATCTATTCCACACGCTGTGTATCGAAGGCAGCTAAGGATTCACTTCCTAGCCCTCGATATCGTTCGATATAACGATAAATCACTCTGGGCGACTCGGAATCGCGTTATTTACCTTTTCCACACGCTGTGTATCGAAGGCAGCTAAGGATTCACTTCATAGCCCTCCATATCGTTCGATATATCTATAAATCACTCTTTGAGACGCGGAATCGCGATATTCACCTTTTCCACACGTTGTGTATCGATGGCAGCTAAGGATTCACTTCCTAGCCCTCGATATCGTTCGATATAACTATACATCACTCTGGGAGACGCGGAATCGCGATATTCACCTTTTCCACACGCTGTGTATCTATGGAAGCTAAGGATTCACTTTGTAGCCCTCGATATCGTTCGATATAACTATACATCACTCTGGGAGACGCGGAATCGCGATATTCACCTTTTCCACACGCTGTGTATCTATGGAAGCTAAGGATTCACTTTGTAGCCCTCGATATCGTTCGATATAACGATCAATCACTCTGGGAGACGCGGATTCGCGATATTCATCTATTCCACACGCTGTGTATCGAAGGAAGCTAAGGATTCACTTCCTATCCCTCGATATCCTTCGATATAACGATAAATCACTCTGGGCGACTCGGAATCGCGTTATTCACCTTTTCCACACGCTGTGTATCGATGGAAGCTAAGGATTCACTTCCTAGCCCTCGATATCGTTCGATATAACGATAAATCATTCTGGGCGACTCGGAATCGCGTTATTTACCTTTTCCACACGCTGTGTATCGAAGGCAGCTAAGGATTCACTTCATAGCCCTCGATAACGTTAGATATAACGATAAATCACTCTGGGAGACGCGGAATCGCGATATTCACCTTTTCCACACGCTGTGTATCGAAGGCAGCTAAGGATTCACTTCATAGCCCTCGATATCGTTAGATATAACGTTAAATCACTCTGGGTCAATCGGAATCGCGTTATTTGCCTTTTCCACTCGCTGTGTATCGAAAGGAAGCTAATGATTCACTTCCTAGCCCTCGATATCGTTCGATATAACGATAAATCACTCTGGGCGACTCGGAATCGCGTTATTCACCTTTTCCACACGCTGTGTATCGATGGAAGCTAAGGATTCACTTCCTAGCCCTCGATATCGTTCGATAGAACGATAAATCACTCTGGGCGCCTCGGAATCGCGTTATTTACCTTTTCCACACGCTGTGTATCGAAGGCAGCTAAGGATTCACTTCATAGCCCTCGATATCGTTAGATATAACGATAAATCACTGTGGGTCAATCGGAATCGCGTTATTTGCCTTTTCCACTCGCTGTGTATCGAAGGAAGCTAAGGATTCACTTCCTAGCCCTCGATATCGTTCGATATAACGATAAATCACTCTGGGAGACGCGGAATCGCGATATTCACCTTTTCCACACGCTGTGTATCGAAGGCAGCTAAGGATTCACATCATAGCCCTCGATATCGTTAGATATAACGATAAATCACTCTGGGCGACTCGGAATCGCGTTATTCACCTTTTCCACACGCTGTGTATCGAATGAAGCTAAGGATTCACTTCCTAGCCCTCGACATCGTTCGATATAACGATAAATCACTCTGGGAGACGCGGAATCGCGATATTCACCTTTTCCACACGCTCTGTATCGAAGGCAGCTAAGGATTCACATCATAGCCCTCGATATCGTTAGATATAACGATAAATCACTCTGGGCGACTCGGAATCGCGTTATTCACATTTCCACACGCTGTGTATCGATGGAAGCTAAGGATTCACTTCCTAGCCCTCGATATCGTTCGATATAACGATAAATCATTCTGGGAGACGCGGAATCGCGATATTCACCTTTTCCACACGCTGTGTATCGAAGGCAGCTAAGGATTCACTTCATAGCCCTCGATAACGTTAGATATAACGATAAATCACTCTGGGTCAATCGGAATCGCGTTATTTGCCTTTTCCACTCGCTGTGTATCGAAGGAAGCTAAGGATTCACTTCCTAGCCCTCGATATCGTTCGATATAACGGTAAATCACTCTGGGAGACGCGGAATCGCGATATTCACCTTTTCCACACGCTGTGTATCGAAGGCAGCTAAGGATTCACTTCCTAGCCTCGATATCGTTCCATATAAGCATAAATCACTCTGGGCGACTCGGAATCGCGTTATTTACCTTTTCCACACGCTGTGTATCGAAGGCAGCTAAGGATTCACTTCATAGACCTCGATATCGTTAGATATAACGATAAATCACTCTGGGCGACTCGGAATCGCGTTATTTACCTTTTCCACACGCTGTGTATCGAAGGCAGCTAAGGATTCACTTCATAGCCCTCGATGTCGTTAGATATAACGATAAATCACTCTTTGCGACTCGGAATCGCGTTATTTACATTTTCCACACGCTGTGTATCGAAGGCAGCTAAGGATTCACTTCATAGCCCTCGATATCGTTAGATATAACGTTAAATCACTCTGGGTCAATCGGAATCGCGTTATTTGCCTTTTCCACTCGCTGTGTATCGAAAGGAAGCTAATGATTCACTTCCTAGCCCTCGATATCGTTCGATATAACGATAAATCACTCTGGGCAACTCGGAATCGCGTTATTCACCTTTTCCACACGCTGTGTATCGATGGAAGCTAAGGATTCACTTCCTAGCCCTCGATATCGTTCGATAGAACGATAAATCACTCTGGGCGACTCGGAATCGCGTTATTTACCTTTTCCACAGGCTGTGTATCGAAGGCAGCTAAGGATTCACTTCATAGCCCTCGATATCGTTAGATATAACGATAAATCACTCTGGGCGACTCGGAATCGCGTTATTTACCTTTTCCACACGCTGTGTATCGAAGGCAGCTAAGGATTCACTTCATAGCCCTCGATAACGTTAGATATAACGATAAATCACTCTGGGAGACGCGGAATCGCGATATTCACCTTTTCCACACGCTGTGTATCGAAGGCAGCTAAGGATTCACTTCATAGCCCTCGATATCGTTAGATATAACGTTAAATCACTCTGGGTCAATCGGAATCGCGTTATTTGCCTTTTCCACTCGCTGTGTATCGAAAGGAAGCTAATGATTCACTTCCTAGCCCTCGATATCGTTCGATATAACGATAAATCACTCTGGGCGACTCGGAATCGCGTTATTCACCTTTTCCACACGCTGTGTATCGATGGAAGCTAAGGATTCACTTCCTAGCCCTCGATATCGTTCGATAGAACGATAAATCACTCTGGGCGACTCGGAATCGCGTTATTTACCTTTTCCACACGCTGTGTATCGAAGGCAGCTAAGGATTCACTTCATAGCCCTCGATATCGTTAGATATAACGATAAATCACTGTGGGTCAATCGGAATCGCGTTATTTGCCTTTTCCACTCGCTGTGTATCGAAGGAAGCTAAGGATTCACTTCCTAGCCCTCGATATCGTTCGATATAACGATAAATCACTCTGGGAGACGCGGAATCGCGATATTCACCTTTTCCACACGCTGTGTATCGAAGGCAGCTAAGGATTCACTTCCTAGCCTCGATATCGTTCGATATAACTATAAATCACTCTGGGAGACGCGGAATTGCGATATTCACCTTTTCCACACGCTGTGTATCGATGGAAGCTAATAATTCACTTCATAGCCCTCGATATCGTTCGATATAAAGATAAATCACTCTGGGAGACGCGGATTCGCGACATTCATCTATTCCACACGCTGTGTATCGAAGGCAGCTAAGGATTCACTTCCTAGCCCTCGATATCGTTCGATATAACGATAAATCACTCTGGGCGACTCGGAATCGCGTTATTTACCTTTTCCACACGCTGTGTATCGAAGGCAGCTAAGGATTCACTTCATAGCCCTCCATATCGTTCGATATATCTATAAATCACTCTTTGAGACGCGGAATCGCGATATTCACCTTTTCCACACGTTGTGTATCGATGGCAGCTAAGGATTCACTTCCTAGCCCTCGATATCGTTCGATATAACTATACATCACTCTGGGAGACGCGGAATCGCGATATTCACCTTTTCCACACGCTGTGTATCTATGGAAGCTAAGGATTCACTTTGTAGCCCTCGATATCGTTCGATATAACTATACATCACTCTGGGAGACGCGGAATCGCGATATTCACCTTTTCCACACGCTGTGTATCTATGGAAGCTAAGGATTCACTTTGTAGCCCTCGATATCGTTCGATATAACGATCAATCACTCTGGGAGACGCGGATTCGCGATATTCATCTATTCCACACGCTGTGTATCGAAGGAAGCTAAGGATTCACTTCCTATCCCTCGATATCCTTCGATATAACGATAAATCACTCTGGGCGACTCGGAATCGCGTTATTCACCTTTTCCACACGCTGTGTATCGATGGAAGCTAAGGATTCACTTCCTAGCCCTCGATATCGTTCGATATAACGATAAATCATTCTGGGAGACGCGGAATCGCGATATTCACCTTTTCCACACGCTGTGTATCGAAGGCAGCTAAGGATTCACTTCATAGCCCTCGATAACGTTAGATATAACGATAAATCACTCTGGGTCAATCGGAATCGCGTTATTTGCCTTTTCCACTCGCTGTGTATCGAAGGAAGCTAAGGATTCACTTCCTAGCCCTCGATATCGTTCGATATAACGGTAAATCACTCTGGGAGACGCGGAATCGCGATATTCACCTTTTCCACACGCTGTGTATCGAAGGCAGCTAAGGATTCACTTCCTAGCCTCGATATCGTTCCATATAAGCATAAATCACTCTGGGCGACTCGGAATCGCGTTATTTACCTTTTCCACACGCTGTGTATCGAAGGCAGCTAAGGATTCACTTCATAGACCTCGATATCGTTAGATATAACGATAAATCACTCTGGGCGACTCGGAATCGCGTTATTTACCTTTTCCACACGCTGTGTATCGAAGGCAGCTAAGGATTCACTTCATAGCCCTCGATGTCGTTAGATATAACGATAAATCACTCTTTGCGACTCGGAATCGCGTTATTTACATTTTCCACACGCTGTGTATCGAAGGCAGCTAAGGATTCACTTCATAGCCCTCGATATCGTTAGATATAACGTTAAATCACTCTGGGTCAATCGGAATCGCGTTATTTGCCTTTTCCACTCGCTGTGTATCGAAAGGAAGCTAATGATTCACTTCCTAGCCCTCGATATCGTTCGATATAACGATAAATCACTCTGGGCAACTCGGAATCGCGTTATTCACCTTTTCCACACGCTGTGTATCGATGGAAGCTAAGGATTCACTTCCTAGCCCTCGATATCGTTCGATAGAACGATAAATCACTCTGGGCGACTCGGAATCGCGTTATTTACCTTTTCCACAGGCTGTGTATCGAAGGCAGCTAAGGATTCACTTCATAGCCCTCGATATCGTTAGATATAACGATAAATCACTCTGGGCGACTCGGCATCGCGTTATTTACCTTTTCCACACGCTGTGTATCGAAGGCAGCTAAGGATTCACTTCATAGCCCTCGATAACGTTAGATATAACGATAAATCACTCTGGGAGACGCGGAATCGCGATATTCACCTTTTCCACACGCTGTGTATCGAAGGCAGCTAAGGATTCACTTCATAGCCCTCGATATCGTTAGATATAACGTTAAATCACTCTGGGTCAATCGGAATCGCGTTATTTGCCTTTTCCACTCGCTGTGAATCGAAAGGAAGCTAATGATCCACTTCCTAGCCCTCGATATCGTTCGATATAACGATAAATCACTCTGGGCGACTCGGAATCGCGTTATTCACCTTTTCCACACGCTGTGTATCGATGGAAGCTAAGAATTCACTTCCTAGCCCTCGATATCGTTCGATAGAACGATAAATCACTCTGGGCGACTCGGAATCGCGTTATTTACCTTTTCCACACGCTGTGTATCGAAGGCAGCTAAGGATTCACTTCATAGCCCTCGATATCGTTAGATATAACGATAAATCACTGTGGGTCAATCGGAATCGCGTTATTTGCCTTTTCCACTCGCTGTGTATCGAAGGAAGCTAAGGATTCACTTCCTAGCCCTCGATATCGTTCGATATAACGATAAATCACTCTGGGAGACGCGGAATCGCGATATTCACCTTTTCCACACGCTGTGTATCGAAGGCAGCTAAGGATTCACTTCCTAGCCTCGATATCGTTCCATATAAGCATAAATCACTCTGGGCGACTCGGAATCGCGTTATTTACCTTTTCCACAGGCTGTGTATCGAAGGCAGCTAAGGATTCACTTCATAGCCCTCGATATCGTTAGATATAACGATAAATCACTCTGGGCGACTCGGAATCGCGTTATTTACCTTTTCCACACGCTGTGTATCGAAGGCAGCTAAGGATTCACTTCATAGCCCTCGATATCGTTCGATATAACTATAAATCACTCTGGGAGACGCGGAATCGCGATATTCACCTTTTCCACACGCTGTGTATCGATGGAAGCTAATAATTCACTTCATAGCCCTCGATATCGTTCGATATAACGATAAATCACTCTGGGAGACGCGGATTCGCGACATTCATCTATTCCACACGCTGTGTATCGAAGGCAGCTAAGGATTCACTTCCTAGCCCTCGATATCGTTCGATATAACGATAAATCACTCTGGGCGACTCGGAATCGCGTTATTTACCTTTTCCACACGCTGTGTATCGAAGGCAGCTAAGGATTCACTTCATAGCCCTCCATATCGTTCGATATATCTATAAATCACTCTTTGAGACGCGGAATCGCGATATTCACCTTTTCCACACGTTGTGTATCGATGGCAGCTAAGGATTCACTTCCTAGCCCTCGATATCGTTCGATATAACTATACATCACTCTGGGAGACGCGGAATCGCGATATTCACCTTTTCCACACGCTGTGTATCTATGGAAGCTAAGGATTCACTTTGTAGCCCTCGAATGCGTTCGATATAACGATAAATCACTCTGGGAGACGCGGATTCGCGATATTCATCTATTCCACACGCTGTGTATCGAATGAAGCTAAGGATTCACTTCCTAGCCCTCGACATCGTTCGATATAACGATAAATCACTCTGGGCGACTCGGAATCGCGTTATTTACCTTTTCCACACGCTGTGTATCGAAGGAAGCTAAGGATTCACTTCCTAGCCAACGATATCGTTCGATATAACGATAAAGTACTCTGGGCGAATCGGAATCGCGTTATTTACCTTTTCCACACGCTGTGTATCGAAGGAAGCTGAGGATTCACTTCATAGCCCTCGATATCGTTCGATATAACGATAAATCACTCTGGGCGACTCGGAATCGCGTTATTTACCTTTTCCACACGCTGTGCATCGAAGGCAGCTAAGGATTCACTTCCTAGCCCTCGATATCGTTCGATATAACGATAAATCACTCTTTGAGACGCGGAATCGCGATATTCACCTTTTCCACACGTTGTGTATCGATGGCAGCTAAGGATTCACTTCCTAGCCCTCGATATCGTTCGATATAACTATAAATCACTCTGGGAGACGCGGATTCGCGATATTCATCTATTCCACACGCTGTGTATCGAATGAAGCTAAGTATTCACTTCCTAGCCCTCGACATCGTTCGATATAACTATAAATCACTCTGGGAGACGCGGAATCGCGATATTTACCTTTTCCACACGCTGTGCATCGAAGGCAGCTAAGGATTCACTTCCTAGCCCTCGATATCGTTCGATATAACGATAAATCACTCTTTGAGACGCGGAATCGCGATATTCACCTTTTCCACACGCTGTGTATCGATGGAAGCTAATAATTCACTTCATAGCCCTCGATATCGTTCGATATAAAGCTAAATCACTCTGGGAGACGCGGATTCGCGACATTCATCTATTCCACACGCTGTGTATCGAAGGCAGCTAAGGATTCACTTCCTAGCCCTCGATATCGTTCGATATAACGATAAATCACTCTGGGCGACGCGGAATCGCGTTATTTACCTTTTCCACACGCTGTGTATCGAAGGCAGCTAAGGATTCACTTCATAGCCCTCCATATCGTTCGATATATCTATAAATCACTCTTTGAGACGCGGAATCGCGATATTCACCTTTTCCACACGTTGTGTATCGATGGCAGCTAAGGATTCACTTCCTAGCCCTCGATATCGTTCGATGTAACTATACATCACTCTGGGAGACGCGGAATCGCGATATTCACCTTTTCCACACGCTGTGTATCTATGGAAGCTAAGGATTCACTTTGTAGCCCTCGATATCGTTCGATATAACGATCAATCACTCTGGGAGACGCGGATTCGCGATATTCATCTATTCCACACGCTGTGTATCGAAGGAAGCTAAGGATTCACTTCCTATCCCTCGATATCCTTCGATATAACGATAAATCACTCTGGGAGACGCGGAATCGCGATATTCACCTTTTCCACACGCTGTGTATCGATGGAAGCTAATAATTCACTTCATAGCCCTCGATATCGTTCGATATAAAGATAAATCACTCTGGGAGACGCGGATTCGCGACATTCATCTATTCCACACGCTGTGTATCGAAGGCAGCTAAGGATTCACTTCCTAGCCCTCGATAGCGTTCGATATAACGATAAATCACTCTGGGCGACGCGGAATCGCGATATTCACCTTTTCCACACGCTGTGTATCGAAGGAAGCTAAGGATTCACTTCCTAGCCAACGATATCGTTCGATATAACGATAAAGTACTCTGGGCGAATCGGAATCGCGTTATTTACCTTTTCCACACGCTGTGTATCGAAGGCAGAGAAGGATTCACTTCCTAGCCCTCGATATCGTTCGATATAATTATAAATCACTCTGGGAGACGCGGAATCGCGATATTCACCTTTTCCACACGCTGTGTATCGAAGGCAGCTAAGGATTCACATCATAGCCCTCGATATCGTTAGATATAACGATAAATCACTCTGGGCGACTCGGAATCGCGTTATTTACCTTTTCCACAGGCTGTGTATCGAAGGCAGCTAAGGATTCACTTCATAGCCCTCGATATCGTTAGATATAACGATAAATCACTCTGGGCGACTCGGAATCGCGTTATTTACCTTTTCCACACGCTGTGTATCGAAGGCAGCTAAGGATTCACTTCATAGCCCTCGATAACGTTAGATATAACGATAAATCACTCTGGGAGACGCGGAATCGCGATATTCACCTTTTCCACACGCTGTGTATCGAAGGCAGCTAAGGATTCACTTCATAGCCCTCGATATCGTTAGATATAACGTTAAATCACTCTGGGTCAATCGGAATCGCGTTATTTGCCTTTTCCACTCGCTGTGTATCGAAAGGAAGCTAATGATCCACTTCCTAGCCCTCGATATCGTTCGATATAACGATAAATCACTCTGGGCGACTCGGAATCGCGTTATTCACCTTTTCCACACGCTGTGTATCGATGGAAGCTAAGGATTCACTTCCTAGCCCTCGATATCGTTCGATAGAACGATAAATCACTCTGGGCGACTCGGAATCGCGTTATTTACCTTTTCCACACGCTGTGTATCGTAGGCAGCTAAGGATTCACTTCATAGCCCTCGATATCGTTAGATATAACGATAAATCACTGTGGGTCAATCGGAATCGCGTTATTTGCCTTTTCCACTCGCTGTGTATCGAAGGAAGCTAAGGATTCACTTCCTAGCCCTCGATATCGTTCGATATAACGATAAATCACTCTGGGAGACGCGGAATCGCGATATTCACCTTTTCCACACGCTGTGTATCGAAGGCAGCTAAGGATTCACTTCCTAGCCTCGATATCGTTCCATATAAGCATAAATCACTCTGGGCGACTCGGAATCGCGTTATTTACCTTTTCCACAGGCTGTGTATCGAAGGCAGCTAAGGATTCACTTCATAGCCCTCGATATCGTTAGATATAACGATAAATCACTCTGGGCGACTCGGAATCGCGTTATTTACCTTTTCCACACGCTGTGTATCGAAGGCAGCTAAGGATTCACTTCATAGCCCTCGATATCGTTCGATATAACTATAAATCACTCTGGGAGACGCGGAATCGCGATATTCACCTTTTCCACACGCTGTGTATCGATGGAAGCTAATAATTCACTTCATAGCCCTCGATATCGTTCGATATAACGATAAATCACTCTGGGAGACGCGGATTCGCGACATTCATCTATTCCACACGCTGTGTATCGAAGGCAGCTAAGGATTCACTTCCTAGCCCTCGATATCGTTCGATATAACGATAAATCACTCTGGGCGACTCGGAATCGCGTTATTTACCTTTTCCACACGCTGTGTATCGAAGGCAGCTAAGGATTCACTTCATAGCCCTCCATATCGTTCGATATAACTATACATCACTCTGGGAGACGCGGAATCGCGATATTCACCTTTTCCACACGCTGTGTATCTATGGAAGCTAAGGATTCACTTTGTAGCCCTCGATATCGTTCGATATAACTATACATCACTCTGGGAGACGCGGAATCGCGATATTCACCTTTTCCACACGCTGTGTATCTATGGAAGCTAAGGATTCACTTTGTAGCCCTCGATATCGTTCGATATAACGATCAATCACTCTGGGAGACGCGGATTCGCGATATTCATCTATTCCACACGCTGTGTATCGAAGGAAGCTAAGGATTCACTTCCTATCCCTCGATATCCTTCGATATAACGATAAATCACTCTGGGAGACGCGGAATCGCGATATTCACCTTTTTCACACGCTGTGTATCGATGGAAGCTAATAATTCACTTCATAGCCCTCGATAGCGTTCGATATAACGATAAATCACTCTGGGCGACGCGGAATCGCGATATTCACCTTTTCCACACGATGTGTATCGATGGAAGCTAAGGATTCACTTCCTAGCCCTCGATATCGTTCGATATAACGATAAATCACTCTGGGAGACGCGGATTCGCGATATTCATCTATTCCACACGCTGTGAATCGAAGGAAGCTAAGGATTCACGTCCTAGCCAACGATATAGTTCGATATAACGATAAATCACTCTGGGCGAATCGGAATCGCGTTATTTGGCTTTTCTACTCGCTGTGTATCGAAGGCAGCTAAGGATTCACTTCCTAACCCTCGATATCGTTCGATATAACGATAAATCACTCTGGGCGACTCGGAATCGCGTTATTTACCTTTTCCACACGCTGTGTATCGAAGGCAGCTAAGGATTCACTTCATAGCCCTCGATATCCTTCGATATAACGATAAATCACTCTGGGAGACGCGGAATCGCGATATTCACCTTTTCCACACGATGTGTATCGATGGAAGCTAAGGATTCACTTCCTAGCCCTCGATATCGTTCGATATAACGATAAATCACTCTGGGAGACGCGGATTCGCGATATTCATCTATTCCACACGCTGTGAATCGAAGGAAGCTAAGGATTCACGTCCTAGCCAACGATATAGTTCGATATAACGATAAATCACTCTGGGCGAATCGGAATCGCGTTATTTGGCTTTTCTACTCGCTGTGTATCGAAGGCAGCTAAGGATTCACTTCCTAACCCTCGATATCGTTCGATATAACGATAAATCACTCTGGGCGACTCGGAATCGCGTTATTTACCTTTTCCACACGCTGTGTATCGAAGGCAGCTAAGGATTCACTTCATAGCCCTCGATATCGTTCGATATATCTATAAATCACTCTTTGAGACGCGCAATCGCGATATTCACCTTTTCCACACGTTGTGTATCGATGGCAGCTAAGGATTCACTTCCTAGCCCTCGATATCGTTCGATATAACTATAAATCACTCTGGGAGACGCGGAATCGCGATATTCACCTTTTCCACACGCTGTGTATCGATGGAAGCTAAGGATTCACTTTGTAGCCCTCGATAGCGTTCGATATAACGATAAATCACTCTGGGAGACGCGGATTCGCGATATTCATCTATTCCACACGCTGTGTATCGAAGGAAGCTAAGGATTCACTTCCTAGCCCTCGATATGCTTCGATATAACGATAAATCACTCTGGGCGACTCGGAATCGCGTTATTTACCTTTTCCACACGCTGTGTATCGAAGGCAGAGAAGGATTCACTTCCTAGCCCTCGATAGCGTTCGATATAACGATAAATCACTCTGGGAGACGCGGATTCGCGATATTCACCTTTTCCACACGATGTGTATCGATGGAAGCTAAGGATTCACTTCCTAGCCCTCGACATCGTTCGATATAACGATAAATCACTCTGGGCGACTCGGAATCGCGTTATTTACCTTTTCCACACGCTGTGCATCGAAGGCAGCTAAGGATTCACTTCCTAGCCCTCGATATCGTTCGATATAACGATAAATCACTCTTTGAGACGCGGAATCGCGATATTCACCTTTTCCACACGTTGTGTATCGATGGCAGCTAAGGATTCACTTCCTAGCCCTCGATATCGTTCGATATAACTATAAATCACTCTGGGAGACGCGGATTCGCGATATTCATCTATTCCACACGCTGTGTATCGAATGAAGCTAAGTATTCACTTCCTAGCCCTCGACATCGTTCGATATAACTATAAATCACTCTGGGCGACTCGGAATCGCGTTATTTACCTTTTCCACACGCTGTGTATCGAAGGAAGCTAAGGATTCACTTCCTAGCCAACGATATCGTTCGATATAACGATAAAGTACTCTGGGCGAATCGGAATCGCGTTATTTACCTTTTCCACACGCTGTGTATCGAAGGAAGCTGAGGATTCACTTCATAGCCCTCGATATCGTTCGATATAACGATAAATCACTCTGGGCGACTCGGAATCGCGTTATTTACCTTTTCCACACGCTGTGCATCGAAGGCAGCTAAGGATTCACTTCCTAGCCCTCGATATCGTTCGATATAACGATAAATCACTCTTTGAGACGCGGAATCGCGATATTCACCTTTTCCACACGTTGTGTATCGATGGCAGCTAAGGATTCACTTCCTAGCCCTCGATATCGTTCGATATAACTATAAATCACTCTGGGAGACGCGGATTCGCGATATTCATCTATTCCACACGCTGTGTATCGAATGAAGCTAAGTATTCACTTCCTAGCCCTCGACATCGTTCGATATAACTATAAATCACTCTGGGAGACGCGGAATCGCGATATTCACCTTTTCCACACGCTGTGTATCGATGGAAGCTAATAATTCACTTCATAGCCCTCCATATCGTTCGATATATCTATAAATCACTCTTTGAGACGCGGAATCGCGATATTCACCTTTTCCACACGTTGTGTATCGATGGCAGCTAAGGATTCACTTCCTAGCCCTCGATATCGTTCGATGTAACTATACATCACTCTGGGAGACGCGGAATCGCGATATTCACCTTTTCCACACGCTGTGTATCTATGGAAGCTAAGGATTCACTTTGTAGCCCTCGATATCGTTCGATATAACGATCAATCACTCTGGGAGACGCGGATTCGCGATATTCATCTATTCCACACGCTGTGTATCGAAGGAAGCTAAGGATTCACTTCCTATCCCTCGATATCCTTCGATATAACGATAAATCACTCTGGGAGACGCGGAATCGCGATATTCACCTTTTCCACACGCTGTGTATCGATGGAAGCTAATAATTCACTTCATAGCCCTCGATATCGTTCGATATAAAGATAAATCACTCTGGGAGACGCGGATTCGCGACATTCATCTATTCCACACGCTGTGTATCGAAGGCAGCTAAGGATTCACTTCCTAGCCCTCGATAGCGTTCGATATAACGATAAATCACTCTGGGCGACGCGGAATCGCGATATTCACCTTTTCCACACGATGTGTATCAATGGAAGCTAAGGATTCACTTCCTAGCCCTCGATATCGTTCGATATAACGATAAATCACTTTGGGAGACGCGGATTCGCGATATTCATCTATTCCACACGCTTTGTATCGAAGGAAGCTAAGGATTCACTTCCTAGCCAACGATATCGTTCGATATAACGATAAATAACTCTGGGCGACTCGGAATCGCGTTACTTACCTTTTCCACACGCTGTGTATCGAAGGAAGCTAAGGATTCACTTCCTAGCCAACGATATCGTTCGATATAACGATAAAGTACTCTGGGCGAATCGGAATCGCGTTATTTACCTTTTCCACACGCTGTGTATCGAAGGCAGAGAAGGATTCACTTCCTAGCCCTCGATATCTTTCGATATAACGATAAATCACTCTGGGCGACGCGGAATCGCGATATTCACCTTTTCCACACGATGTGTATCGATGGAAGCTAAGGATTCACTTCCTAGCCCTCGATATCGTTCGATATAACGATAAGTCACTCTGGGAGACGCGGATTCGCGATATTCATCTATTCCACACGCTGTGTATCGAATGAAGCTAAGGATTCACTTCCTAGCCCTCGACATCGTTCGATATAACGATAAATCACTCTGGGCGACTCGGAATCGCTTTATTTAACTTTTCCACACGCTGTGTATCGAAGGAAGCTAAGGATTCACTTCCTAGCCAACGATATCGTTCGATATAACGATAAAGTACTCTGGGCGAATCGGAATCGCGTTATTTACCTTTTCCACACGCTGTGTATCGAAGGAAGCTGAGGATTCACTTCATAGCCCTTGATATCGTTCGATATAACGATAAATCACTCTGGCAGACGCGGAATCGCGATATTCACCTTTTCCACAGGCTGTGTATCGATGGAAGCTAAGGATTCACTTCCTAGCCCTCGATATCGTTCGATATAACGATAAATCACTCTGGGAGAGGCGGATTCGCGATATTCATCTATTCCACACGCTGTGTATCGAATGAAGCTAAGGATTCACTTCCTAGCCCTCGATAGCGTTCGATATAACGATAAATCACTCTGGGCGACTCGGAATCGCGTTATTTACCTTTTCCACACGCTGTGTATCGAAGGCAGAGAAGGATTCACTTCCTAGCCCTCGATAGCGTTCGATATAACGATAAATCACTCTGGGAGACGCGGATTCGCGATATTCACCTTTTCCACACGATGTGTATCGATGGAAGCTAAGGATTCACTTCCTAGCCCTCGACATCGTTCGATATAACGATAAATCACTCTGGGCGACTCGGAATCGCGTTATTTACCTTTTCCACACGCTGTGTATCGAAGGAAGCTAAGGATTCACTTCCTAGCCAACGATATCGTTCGATATAACGATAAAGTACTCTGGGCGAATCGGAATCGCGTTATTTACCTTTTCCACACGCTGTGTATCGAAGGAAGCTGAGGATTCACTTCATAGCCCTCGATATCGTTCGATATAACGATAAATCACTCTGGGCGACTCGGAATCGCGTTATTTACCTTTTCCACACGCTGTGCATCGAAGGCAGCTAAGGATTCACTTCCTAGCCCTCGATATCGTTCGATATAACGATAAATCACTCTTTGAGACGCGGAATCGCGATATTCACCTTTTCCACACGTTGTGTATCGATGGCAGCTAAGGATTCACTTCCTAGCCCTCGATATCGTTCGATATAACTATAAATCACTCTGGGAGACGCGGATTCGCGATATTCATCTATTCCACACGCTGTGTATCGAATGAAGCTAAGTATTCACTTCCTAGCCCTCGACATCCTTCGATATAACTATAAATCACTCTGGGAGACGCGGAATCGCGATATTCACCTTTTCCACACGCTGTGTATCGATGGAAGCTAATAATTCACTTCATAGCCCTCCATATCGTTCGATATATCTATAAATCACTCTTTGAGACGCGGAATCGCGATATTCACCTTTTCCACACGTTGTGTATCGATGGCAGCTAAGGATTCACTTCCTAGCCCTCGATATCGTTCGATGTAACTATACATCACTCTGGGAGACGCGGAATCGCGATATTCACCTTTTCCACACGCTGTGTATCTATGGAAGCTAAGGATTCACTTTGTAGCCCTCGATATCGTTCGATATAACGATCAATCACTCTGGGAGACGCGGATTCGCGATATTCATCTATTCCACACGCTGTGTATCGAAGGAAGCTAAGGATTCACTTCCTATCCCTCGATATCCTTCGATATAACGATAAATCACTCTGGGAGACGCGGAATCGCGATATTCACCTTTTCCACACGCTGTGTATCGATGGAAGCTAATAATTCACTTCATAGCCCTCGATATCGTTCGATATAAAGATAAATCACTCTGGGAGACGCGGATTCGCGACATTCATCTATTCCACACGCTGTGTATCGAAGGCAGCTAAGGATTCACTTCCTAGCCCTCGATAGCGTTCGATATAACGATAAATCACTCTGGGCGACGCGGAATCGCGATATTCACCTTTTCCACACGCTGTGTATCGATGGAAGCTAAGGATTCACTTTGTAGCCCTCGATAGCGTTCGATATAACGATAAATCACTCTGGGAGACGCGGATTCGCGATATTCATCTATTCCACACGCTGTGTATCGAAGGAAGCTAAGGATTCACTTCCTAGCCCTCGATATGCTTCGATATAACGATAAATCACTCTGGGCGACTCGGAATCGCGTTATTTACCTTTTCCACACGCTGTGTATCGAAGGCAGAGAAGGATTCACTTCCTAGCCCTCGATAGCGTTCGATATAACGATAAATCACTCTGGGAGACGCGGATTCGCGATATTCACCTTTTCCACACCATGTGTATCGATGGAAGCTAAGGATTCACTTCCTAGCCCTCGACATCGTTCGATATAACGATAAATCACTCTGGGCGACGCGGAATCGCGATATTCACCTTTTCCACACGATGTGTATCGATGGAAGCTAAGGATTCACTTCCTAGCCCTCGATATCGTTCGATATAACGATAAATCACTCTGGGAGACGCGGATTCGCGATATTCATCTATTCCACACGCTGTGTATCGAATGAAGCTAAGGATTCACTTCCTAGCCCTCGACATCGTTCGATATAACGATAAATCACTCTGGGCGACTCGGAATCGCGTTATTTACCTTTTCCACACGCTGTGTATCGAAGGAAGCTAAGGATTCACTTCCTAGCCAACGATATCGTTCGATATAACGATAAAGTACTCTGGGCGAATCGGAATCGCGTTATTTACCTTTTCCACACGCTGTGTATCGAAGGAAGCTGAGGATTCACTTCATAGCCCTCGATATCGTTCGATATAACGATAAATCACTCTGGGCGACTCGGAATCGCGTTATTTACCTTTTCCACACGCTGTGCATCGAAGGCAGCTAAGGATTCACTTCCTAGCCCTCGATATCGTTCGATATAACGATAAATCACTCTTTGAGACGCGGAATCGCGATATTCACCTTTTCCACACGTTGTGTATCGATGGCAGCTAAGGATTCACTTCCTAGCCCTCGATATCGTTCGATATAACTATAAATCACTCTGGGAGACGCGGATTCGCGATATTCATCTATTCCACACGCTGTGTATCGAATGAAGCTAAGTATTCACTTCCTAGCCCTCGACATCGTTCGATATAACTATAAATCACTCTGGGAGACGCGGAATCGCGATATTCACCTTTTCCACACGCTGTGTATCGATGGAAGCTAATAATTCACTTCATAGCCCTCCATATCGTTCGATATATCTATAAATCACTCTTTGAGACGCGGAATCGCGATATTCACCTTTTCCACACGTTGTGTATCGATGGCAGCTAAGGATTCACTTCCTAGCCCTCGATATCGTTCGATGTAACTATACATCACTCTGGGAGACGCGGAATCGCGATATTCACCTTTTCCACACGCTGTGTATCTATGGAAGCTAAGGATTCACTTTGTAGCCCTCGATATCGTTCGATATAACGATCAATCACTCTGGGAGACGCGGATTCGCGATATTCATCTATTCCACACGCTGTGTATCGAAGGAAGCTAAGGATTCACTTCCTATCCCTCGATATCCTTCGATATAACGATAAATCACTCTGGGAGACGCGGAATCGCGATATTCACCTTTTCCACACGCTGTGTATCGATGGAAGCTAATAATTCACTTCATAGCCCTCGATATCGTTCGATATAAAGATAAATCACTCTGGGAGACGCGGATTCGCGACATTCATCTATTCCACACGCTGTGTATCGAAGGCAGCTAAGGATTCACTTCCTAGCCCTCGATAGCGTTCGATATAACGATAAATCACTCTGGGCGACGCGGAATCGCGATATTCACCTTTTCCACACGATGTGTATCAATGGAAGCTAAGGATTCACTTCCTAGCCCTCGATATCGTTCGATATAACGATAAATCACTTTGGGAGACGCGGATTCGCGATATTCATCTATTCCACACGCTTTGTATCGAAGGAAGCTAAGGATTCACTTCCTAGCCAACGATATCGTTCGATATAACGATAAATAACTCTGGGCGACTCGGAATCGCGTTACTTACCTTTTCCACACGCTGTGTATCGAAGGAAGCTAAGGATTCACTTCCTAGCCAACGATATCGTTCGATATAACGATAAAGTACTCTGGGCGAATCGGAATCGCGTTATTTACCTTTTCCACACGCTGTGTATCGAAGGAAGCTGAGGATTCACTTCATAGCCCTTGATATCGTTCGATATAACGATAAATCACTCTGGGCGACTCGGAATCGCGTTATTTACCTTTTCCACACGCTGTGTATCGAAGGCAGCTAAGGATTCACTTCATAGCCCTCTATATCGTTCGATATAACTATAAATCACTCTGGCAGACGCGGAATCGCGATATTCACCTTTTCCACAGGCTGTGTATCGATGGAAGCTAAGGATTCACTTCCTAGCCCTCGATATCGTTCGATATAACGATAAATCACTCTGGGAGAGGCGGATTCGCGATATTCATCTATTCCACACGCTGTGTATCGAATGAAGCTAAGGATTCACTTCCTAGCCCTCGACATCGTTCGATATAACGATAAATCACTCTGGGCGACTCGGAATCGCGTTATTTACCTTTTCCACACGCTGTGTATCGAAGGCAGCTAAGGATTCACTTCATAGCCCTCGATATCGTTCGATATATCTATAAATCACTCTTTGAGACGCGCAATCGCGATATTCACCTTTTCCACACGTTGTGTATCGATGGCAGCTAAGGATTCACTTCCTAGCCCTCGATATCGTTCGATATAACTATAAATCACTCTGGGAGACGCGGAATCGCGATATTCAACTTTTCCACACGCTGTGTATCGATGGAAGCTAAGGATTCACTTTGTAGCCCTCGATAGCGTTCGATATAACGATAAATCACTCTGGGAGACGCGGATTCGCGATATTCATCTATTCCACACGCTGTGTATCGAAGGAAGCTAAGGATTCACTTCCTAGCCCTCGATATGCTTCGATATAACGATAAATCACTCTGGGCGACTCGGAATCGCGTTATTTACCTTTTCCACACGCTGTGTATCGAAGGCAGAGAAGGATTCACTTCCTAGCCCTCGATAGCGTTCGATATAACGATAAATCACTCTGGGAGACGCGGATTCGCGATATTCATCTATTCCACACGCTGTGAATCGAAGGAAGCTAAGGATTCACGTCCTAGCCAACGATATAGTTCGATATAACGATAAATCACTCTGGGCGAATCGGAATCGCGTTATTTGGCTTTTCTACTCGCTGTGTATCGAAGGCAGCTAAGGATTCACTTCCTAACCCTCGATATCGTTCGATATAACGATAAATCACTCTGGGCGACTCGGAATCGCGTTATTTACCTTTTCCACACGCTGTGTATCGAAGGCAGCTAAGGATTCACTTCATAGCCCTCGATATCGTTCGATATATCTATAAATCACTCTTTGAGACGCGCAATCGCGATATTCACCTTTTCCACACGTTGTGTATCGATGGCAGCTAAGGATTCACTTCCTAGCCCTCGATATCGTTCGATATAACTATAAATCACTCTGGGAGACGCGGAATCGCGATATTCAACTTTTCCACACGCTGTGTATCGATGGAAGCTAAGGATTCACTTTGTAGCCCTCGATAGCGTTCGATATAACGATAAATCACTCTGGGAGACGCGGATTCGCGATATTCATCTATTCCACACGCTGTGTATCGAAGGAAGCTAAGGATTCACTTCCTAGCCCTCGATATGCTTCGATATAACGATAAATCACTCTGGGCGACTCGGAATCGCGTTATTTACCTTTTCCACACGCTGTGTATCGAAGGCAGAGAAGGATTCACTTCCTAGCCCTCGATAGCGTTCGATATAACGATAAATCACTCTGGGAGACGCGGATTCGCGATATTCATCTATTCCACACGCTGTGAATCGAAGGAAGCTAAGGATTCACGTCCTAGCCAACGATATAGTTCGATATAACGATAAATCACTCTGGGCGAATCGGAATCGCGTTATTTGGCTTTTCTACTCGCTGTGTATCGAAGGCAGCTAAGGATTCACTTCCTAACCCTCGATATCGTTCGATATAACGATAAATCACTCTGGGCGACTCGGAATCGCGTTATTTACCTTTTCCACACGCTGTGTATCGAAGGCAGCTAAGGATTCACTTCATAGCCCTCGATATCGTTCGATATATCTATAAATCACTCTTTGAGACGCGCAATCGCGATATTCACCTTTTCCACACGTTGTGTATCGATGGCAGCTAAGGATTCACTTCCTAGCCCTCGATATCGTTCGATATAACTATAAATCACTCTGGGAGACGCGGAATCGCGATATTCACCTTTTCCACACGCTGTGTATCGATGGAAGCTAAGGATTCACTTTGTAGCCCTCGATAGCGTTCGATATAACGATAAATCACTCTGGGAGACGCGGATTCGCGATATTCATCTATTCCACACGCTGTGTATCGAAGGAAGCTAAGGATTCACTTCCTAGCCCTCGATATGCTTCGATATAACGATAAATCACTCTGGGCGACTCGGAATCGCGTTATTTACCTTTTCCACACGCTGTGTATCGAAGGCAGAGAAGGATTCACTTCCTAGCCCTCGATAGCGTTCGATATAACGATAAATCACTCTGGGAGACGCGGATTCGCGATATTCACCTTTTCCACACGATGTGTATCGATGGAAGCTAAGGATTCACTTCCTAGCCCTCGACATCGTTCGATATAACGATAAATCACTCTGGGCGACGCGGAATCGCGATATTCACCTTTTCCACACGATGTGTATCGATGGAAGCTAAGGATTCACTTCCTAGCCCTCGATATCGTTCGATATAACGATAAATCACTCTGGGAGACGCGGAATCGCGATATTCATCTATTCCACACGCTGTGTATCGAATGAAGCTAAGGATTCACTTCCTAGCCCTCGACATCGTTCGATATAACGATAAATCACTCTGGGCGACTCGGAATCGCGTTATTTACCTTTTCCACACGCTGTGTATCGAAGGAAGCTAAGGATTCACTTCCTAGCCAACGATATCGTTCGATATAACGATAAAGTACTCTGGGCGAATCGGAATCGCGTTATTTACCTTTTCCACACGCTGTGTATCGAAGGAAGCTGAGGATTCACTTCCTAACCCTCGATATCGTTCGATATAACGATAAATCACTCTGGGCGACTCGGAATCGCGTTATTTACCTTTTCCACACGCTGTGCATCGAAGGCAGCTAAGGATTCACTTCCTAGCCCTCGATATCGTTCGATATAACGATAAATCACTCTTTGAGATGCGGAATCGCGATATTCACCTTTTCCACACGTTGTGTATCGATGGCAGCTAAGGATTCACTTCCTAGCCCTCGATATCGTTCGATATAACTATAAATCACTCTGGGAGACGCGGATTCGCGATATTCATCTATTCCACACGCTGTGTATCGAATGAAGCTAAGTATTCACTTCCTAGCCCTCGACATCGTTCGATATAACTATAAATCACTCTGGGAGACGCGGAATCGCGATATTCACCTTTTCCACACGCTGTGTATCGATGGAAGCTAATAATTCACTTCATAGCCCTCCATATCGTTCGATATATCTATAAATCACTCTTTGAGACGCGGAATCGCGATATTCACCTTTTCCACACGTTGTGTATCGATGGCAGCTAAGGATTCACTTCCTAGCCCTCGATATCGTTCGATGTAACTATACATCACTCTGGGAGACGCGGAATCGCGATATTCACCTTTTCCACACGCTGTGTATCTATGGAAGCTAAGGATTCACTTTGTAGCCCTCGATATCGTTCGATATAACGATCAATCACTCTGGGAGACGCGGATTCGCGATATTCATCTATTCCACACGCTGTGTATCGAAGGAAGCTAAGGATTCACTTCCTATCCCTCGATATCCTTCGATATAACGATAAATCACTCTGGGAGACGCGGAATCGCGATATTCACCTTTTCCACACGCTGTGTATCGATGGAAGCTAATAATTCACTTCATAGCCCTCGATATCGTTCGATATAAAGATAAATCACTCTGGGAGACGCGGATTCGCGACATTCATCTATTCCACACGCTGTGTATCGAAGGCAGCTAAGGATTCACTTCCTAGCCCTCGATAGCGTTCGATATAACGATAAATCACTCTGGGCGACGCGGAATCGCGATATTCACCTTTTCCACACGATGTGTATCAATGGAAGCTAAGGATTCACTTCCTAGCCCTCGATATCGTTCGATATAACGATAAATCACTTTGGGAGACGCGGATTCGCGATATTCATCTATTCCACACGCTTTGTATCGAAGGAAGCTAAGGATTCACTTCCTAGCCAACGATATCGTTCGATATAACGATAAATAACTCTGGGCGACTCGGAATCGCGTTACTTACCTTTTCCACACGCTGTGTATCGAAGGAAGCTAAGGATTCACTTCCTAGCCAACGATATCGTTCGATATAACGATAAAGTATTCTGGGCGAATCGGAATCGCGTTATTTACCTTTTCCACACGCTGTGTATCGAAGGCAGAGAAGGATTCACTTCCTAGCCCTCGATATCTTTCGATATAACGATAAATCACTCTGGGCGACGCGGAATCGCGATATTCACCTTTTCCACACGATGTGTATCGATGGAAGCTAAGGATTCACTTCCTAGCCCTCGATATCGTTCGATATAACGATAAGTCACTCTGGGAGACGCGGATTCGCGATATTCATCTATTCCACACGCTGTGTATCGAATGAAGCTAAGGATTCACTTCCTAGCCCTCGACATCGTTCGATATAACGATAAATCACTCTGGGCGACTCGGAATCGCTTTATTTAACTTTTCCACACGCTGTGTATCGAAGGAAGCTAAGGATTCACTTCCTAGCCAACGATATCGTTCGATATAACGATAAAGTACTCTGGGCGAATCGGAATCGCGTTATTTACCTTTTCCACACGCTGTGTATCGAAGGAAGCTGAGGATTCACTTCATAGCCCTTGATATCGTTCGATATAACGATAAATCACTCTGGGCGACTCGGAATCGCGTTATTTACCTTTTCCACACGCTGTGTATCGAAGGCAGCTAAGGATTCACTTCATAGCCCTCTATATCGTTCGATATAACTATAAATCACTCTGGCAGACGCGGAATCGCGATATTCACCTTTTCCACAGGCTGTGTATCGATGGAAGCTAAGGATTCACTTCCTAGCCCTCGATATCGTTCGATATAACGATAAATCACTCTGGGAGAGGCGGATTCGCGATATTCATCTATTCCACACGCTGTGTATCGAATGAAGCTAAGGATTCACTTCCTAGCCCTCGACATCGTTCGATATAACGATAAATCACTCTGGGCGACTCGGAATCGCGTTATTTACCTTTTCCACACGCTGTGTATCGAAGGCAGCTAAGGATTCACTTCCTAGCCCTCGATATCGTTCGATATAACGATAAATCACTCTGGGCGACTCGGAATCGCGTTATTTACCTTTTCCACACGCTGTGTATCGAAGGCAGCTAAGGATTCATTTCATAGCCCTCGATATCGTTCGATATATCTGTAAATCACTCTTTGAGACGCGGAATCGCGTTATTTACCTTTTCCACACGCTGTGTATCGAAGGCAGCTAAGGATTCACTTCATAGCCCTCTATATCGTTCGATATAACTATAAATCACTCTGGCAGACGCGGAATCGCGATATTCACCTTTTCCACAGGCTGTGTATCGATGGAAGCTAAGGATTCACTTCCTAGCCCTCGATATCGTTCGATATAACGATAAATCACTCTGGGAGAGGCGGATTCGCGATATTCATCTATTCCACACGCTGTGTATCGAATGAAGCTAAGGATTCACTTCCTAGCCCTCGACATCGTTCGATATAACGATAAATCACTCTGGGCGACTCGGAATCGCGTTATTTACCTTTTCCACACGCTGTGTATCGAAGGCAGCTAAGGATTCACTTCCTAGCCCTCGATATCGTTCGATATAACGATAAATCACTCTGGGCGACTCGGAATCGCGTTATTTACCTTTTCCACACGCTGTGTATCGAAGGCAGCTAAGGATTCACTTCCTAGCCCTCGATATCGTTCGATATAACGGTAAATCACTCTGGGAGACGCGGAATCGCGATATTCACCTTTTCCACACGCTGTGTATCGAAGGCAGCTAAGGATTCACTTCATAGCCCTCGATAACGTTAGATATAACGATAAATCACTCTGGGTCAATCGGAATCGCGTTATTTGCCTTTTCCACTCGCTGTGTATCGAAGGAAGCTAAGGATTCACTTCCTAGCCCTCGATATCGTTCGATATAACGGTAAATCACTCTGGGAGACGCGGAATCGCGATATTCACCTTTTCCACACGCTGTGTATCGAAGGCAGCTAAGGATTCACTTCCTAGCCTCGATATCGTTCCATATAAGCATAAATCACTCTGGGCGACTCGGAATCGCGTTATTTACCTTTTCCACACGCTGTGTATCGAAGGCAGCTAAGGATTCACTTCATAGACCTCGATATCGTTAGATATAACGATAAATCACTCTGGGCGACTCGGAATCGCGTTATTTACCTTTTCCACACGCTGTGTATCGAAGGCAGCTAAGGATTCACTTCATAGCCCTCGATGTCGTTAGATATAACGATAAATCACTCTTTGCGACTCGGAATCGCGTTATTTACATTTTCCACACGCTGTGTATCGAAGGCAGCTAAGGATTCACTTCATAGCCCTCGATATCGTTAGATATAACGTTAAATCACTCTGGGTCAATCGGAATCGCGTTATTTGCCTTTTCCACTCGCTGTGTATCGAAAGGAAGCTAATGATTCACTTCCTAGCCCTCGATATCGTTCGATATAACGATAAATCACTCTGGGCAACTCGGAATCGCGTTATTCACCTTTTCCACACGCTGTGTATCGATGGAAGCTAAGGATTCACTTCCTAGCCCTCGATATCGTTCGATAGAACGATAAATCACTCTGGGCGACTCGGAATCGCGTTATTTACCTTTTCCACAGGCTGTGTATCGAAGGCAGCTAAGGATTCACTTCATAGCCCTCGATATCGTTAGATATAACGATAAATCACTCTGGGCGACTCGGAATCGCGTTATTTACCTTTTCCACACGCTGTGTATCGAAGGCAGCTAAGGATTCACTTCATAGCCCTCGATAACGTTAGATATAACGATAAATCACTCTGGGAGACGCGGAATCGCGATATTCACCTTTTCCACACGCTGTGCATCGAAGGCAGCTAAGGATTCACTTCATAGCCCTCGATATCGTTAGATATAACGTTAAATCACTCTGGGTCAATCGGAATCGCGTTATTTGCCTTTTCCACTCGCTGTGTATCGAAAGGAAGCTAATGATTCACTTCCTAGCCCTCGATATCGTTCGATATAACGATAAATCACTCTGGGCGACTCGGAATCGCGTTATTCACCTTTTCCACACGCTGTGTATCGATGGAAGCTAAGGATTCACTTCCTAGCCCTCGATATCGTTCGATAGAACGATAAATCACTCTGGGCGACTCGGAATCGCGTTATTTACCTTTTCCACACGCTGTGTATCGAAGGCAGCTAAGGATTCACTTCATAGCCCTCGATATCGTTAGATATAACGATAAATCACTGTGGGTCAATCGGAATCGCGTTATTTGCCTTTTCCACTCGCTGTGTATCGAAGGAAGCTAAGGATTCACTTCCTAGCCCTCGATATCGTTCGATATAACGATAAATCACTCTGGGAGACGCGGAATCGCGATATTCACCTTTTCCACACGCTGTGTATCGAAGGCAGCTAAGGATTCACTTCCTAGCCTCGATATCGTTCCATATAAGCATAAATCACTCTGGGCGACTCGGAATCGCGTTATTTACCTTTTCCACAGGCTGTGTATCGAAGGCAGCTAAGGATTCACTTCATAGCCCTCGATATCGTTAGATATAACGATAAATCACTCTGGGCGACTCGGAATCGCGTTATTTACCTTTTCCACACGCTGTGTATCGAAGGCAGCTAAGGATTCACTTCATAGCCCTCTATATCGTTCGATATAACTATAAATCACTCTGGCAGACGCGGAATCGCGATATTCACCTTTTCCACAGGCTGTGTATCGATGGAAGCTAAGGATTCACTTCCTAGCCCTCGATATCGTTCGATATAACGATAAATCACTCTGGGAGAGGCGGATTCGCGATATTCATCTATTCCACACGCTGTGTATCGAATGAAGCTAAGGATTCACTTCCTAGCCCTCGACATCGTTCGATATAACGATAAATCACTCTGGGCGACTCGGAATCGCGTTATTTACCTTTTCCACACGCTGTGTATCGAAGGCAGCTAAGGATTCACTTCATAGCCCTCGATATCGTTCGATATATCTATAAATCACTCTTTGAGACGCGCAATCGCGATATTCACCTTTTCCACACGTTGTGTATCGATGGCAGCTAAGGATTCACTTCCTAGCCCTCGATATCGTTCGATATAACTATAAATCACTCTGGGAGACGCGGAATCGCGATATTCAACTTTTCCACACGCTGTGTATCGATGGAAGCTAAGGATTCACTTTGTAGCCCTCGATAGCGTTCGATATAACGATAAATCACTCTGGGAGACGCGGATTCGCGATATTCATCTATTCCACACGCTGTGTATCGAAGGAAGCTAAGGATTCACTTCCTAGCCCTCGATATGCTTCGATATAACGATAAATCACTCTGGGCGACTCGGAATCGCGTTATTTACCTTTTCCACACGCTGTGTATCGAAGGCAGAGAAGGATTCACTTCCTAGCCCTCGATAGCGTTCGATATAACGATAAATCACTCTGGGAGACGCGGATTCGCGATATTCATCTATTCCACACGCTGTGAATCGAAGGAAGCTAAGGATTCACGTCCTAGCCAACGATATAGTTCGATATAACGATAAATCACTCTGGGCGAATCGGAATCGCGTTATTTGGCTTTTCTACTCGCTGTGTATCGAAGGCAGCTAAGGATTCACTTCCTAACCCTCGATATCGTTCGATATAACGATAAATCACTCTGGGCGACTCGGAATCGCGTTATTTACCTTTTCCACACGCTGTGTATCGAAGGCAGCTAAGGATTCACTTCATAGCCCTCGATATCGTTCGATATATCTATAAATCACTCTTTGAGACGCGCAATCGCGATATTCACCTTTTCCACACGTTGTGTATCGATGGCAGCTAAGGATTCACTTCCTAGCCCTCGATATCGTTCGATATAACTATAAATCACTCTGGGAGACGCGGAATCGCGATATTCACCTTTTCCACACGCTGTGTATCGATGGAAGCTAAGGATTCACTTTGTAGCCCTCGATAGCGTTCGATATAACGATAAATCACTCTGGGAGACGCGGATTCGCGATATTCATCTATTCCACACGCTGTGTATCGAAGGAAGCTAAGGATTCACTTCCTAGCCCTCGATATGCTTCGATATAACGATAAATCACTCTGGGCGACTCGGAATCGCGTTATTTACCTTTTCCACACGCTGTGTATCGAAGGCAGAGAAGGATTCACTTCCTAGCCCTCGATAGCGTTCGATATAACGATAAATCACTCTGGGAGACGCGGATTCGCGATATTCACCTTTTCCACACGATGTGTATCGATGGAAGCTAAGGATTCACTTCCTAGCCCTCGACATCGTTCGATATAACGATAAATCACTCTGGGCGACGCGGAATCGCGATATTCACCTTTTCCACACGATGTGTATCGATGGAAGCTAAGGATTCACTTCCTAGCCCTCGATATCGTTCGATATAACGATAAATCACTCTGGGAGACGCGGAATCGCGATATTCATCTATTCCACACGCTGTGTATCGAATGAAGCTAAGGATTCACTTCCTAGCCCTCGACATCGTTCGATATAACGATAAATCACTCTGGGCGACTCGGAATCGCGTTATTTACCTTTTCCACACGCTGTGTATCGAAGGAAGCTAAGGATTCACTTCCTAGCCAACGATATCGGTCGATATAACGATAAAGTACTCTGGGCGAATCGGAATCGCGTTATTTACCTTTTCCACACGCTGTGTATCGAAGGAAGCTGAGGATTCACTTCCTAACCCTCGATATCGTTCGATATAACGATAAATCACTCTGGGCGACTCGGAATCGCGTTATTTACCTTTTCCACACGCTGTGCATCGAAGGCAGCTAAGGATTCACTTCCTAGCCCTCGATATCGTTCGATATAACGATAAATCACTCTTTGAGACGCGGAATCGCGATATTCACCTTTTCCACACGTTGTGTATCGATGGCAGCTAAGGATTCACTTCCTAGCCCTCGATATCGTTCGATGTAACTATAAATCACTCTGGGAGACGCGGATTCGCGATATTCATCTATTCCACACGCTGTGTATCGAATGAAGCTAAGTATTCACTTCCTAGCCCTCGACATCGTTCGATATAACTATAAATCACTCTGGGAGACGCGGAATCGCGATATTCACCTTTTCCACACGCTGTGTATCGATGGAAGCTAATAATTCACTTCATAGCCCTCCATATCGTTCGATATATCTATAAATCACTCTTTGAGACGCGGAATCGCGATATTCACCTTTTCCACACGTTGTGTATCGATGGCAGCTAAGGATTCACTTCCTAGCCCTCGATATCGTTCGATGTAACTATACATCACTCTGGGAGACGCGGAATCGCGATATTCACCTTTTCCACACGCTGTGTATCTATGGAAGCTAAGGATTCACTTTGTAGCCCTCGATATCGTTCGATATAACGATCAATCACTCTGGGAGACGCGGATTCGCGATATTCATCTATTCCACACGCTGTGTATCGAAGGAAGCTAAGGATTCACTTCCTATCCCTCGATATCCTTCGATATAACGATAAATCACTCTGGGAGACGCGGAATCGCGATATTCACCTTTTCCACACGCTGTGTATCGATGGAAGCTAATAATTCACTTCATAGCCCTCGATATCGTTCGATATAAAGATAAATCACTCTGGGAGACGCGGATTCGCGACATTCATCTATTCCACACGCTGTGTATCGAAGGCAGCTAAGGATTCACTTCCTAGCCCTCGATAGCGTTCGATATAACGATAAATCACTCTGGGCGACGCGGAATCGCGATATTCACCTTTTCCACACGATGTGTATCAATGGAAGCTAAGGATTCACTTCCTAGCCCTCGATATCGTTCGATATAACGATAAATCACTTTGGGAGACGCGGATTCGCGATATTCATCTATTCCACACGCTTTGTATCGAAGGAAGCTAAGGATTCACTTCCTAGCCAACGATATCGTTCGATATAACGATAAATAACTCTGGGCGACTCGGAATCGCGTTACTTACCTTTTCCACACGCTGTGTATCGAAGGAAGCTAAGGATTCACTTCCTAGCCAACGATATCGTTCGATATAACGATAAAGTACTCTGGGCGAATCGGAATCGCGTTATTTACCTTTTCCACACGCTGTGTATCGAAGGCAGAGAAGGATTCACTTCCTAGCCCTCGATATCTTTCGATATAACGATAAATCACTCTGGGCGACGCGGAATCGCGATATTCACCTTTTCCACACGATGTGTATCGATGGAAGCTAAGGATTCACTTCCTAGCCCTCGATATCGTTCGATATAACGATAAGTCACTCTGGGAGACGCGGATTCGCGATATTCATCTATTCCACACGCTGTGTATCGAATGAAGCTAAGGATTCACTTCCTAGCCCTCGACATCGTTCGATATAACGATAAATCACTCTGGGCGACTCGGAATCGCTTTATTTAACTTTTCCACACGCTGTGTATCGAAGGAAGCTAAGGATTCACTTCCTAGCCAACGATATCGTTCGATATAACGATAAAGTACTCTGGGCGAATCGGAATCGCGTTATTTACCTTTTCCACACGCTGTGTATCGAAGGAAGCTGAGGATTCACTTCATAGCCCTTGATATCGTTCGATATAACGATAAATCACTCTGGGCGACTCGGAATCGCGTTATTTACCTTTTCCACACGCTGTGTATCGAAGGCAGCTAAGGATTCACTTCATAGCCCTCTATATCGTTCGATATAACTATAAATCACTCTGGCAGACGCGGAATCGCGATATTCACCTTTTCCACAGGCTGTGTATCGATGGAAGCTAAGGATTCACTTCCTAGCCCTCGATATCGTTCGATATAACGATAAATCACTCTGGGAGAGGCGGATTCGCGATATTCATCTATTCCACACGCTGTGTATCGAATGAAGCTAAGGATTCACTTCCTAGCCCTCGACATCGTTCGATATAACGATAAATCACTCTGGGCGACTCGGAATCGCGTTATTTACCTTTTCCACACGCTGTGTATCGAAGGCAGCTAAGGATTCACTTCCTAGCCCTCGATATCGTTCGATATAACGATAAATCACTCTGGGCGACTCGGAATCGCGTTATTTACCTTTTCCACACGCTGTGTATCGAAGGCAGCTAAGGATTCATTTCATAGCCCTCGATATCGTTCGATATATCTGTAAATCACTCTGGGCGACTCGGAATCGCGTTATTTACCTTTTCCACACGCTGTGTATCGAAGGCAGCTAAGGATTCACTTCATAGCCCTCTATATCGTTCGATATAACTATAAATCACTCTGGCAGACGCGGAATCGCGATATTCACCTTTTCCACAGGCTGTGTATCGATGGAAGCTAAGGATTCACTTCCTAGCCCTCGATATCGTTCGATATAACGATAAATCACTCTGGGAGAGGCGGATTCGCGATATTCATCTATTCCACACGCTGTGTATCGAATGAAGCTAAGGATTCACTTCCTAGCCCTCGACATCGTTCGATATAACGATAAATCACTCTGGGCGACTCGGAATCGCGTTATTTACCTTTTCCACACGCTGTGTATCGAAGGCAGCTAAGGATTCACTTCATAGCCCTCTATATCGTTCGATATAACTATAAATCACTCTGGCAGACGCGGAATCGCGATATTCACCTTTTCCACAGGCTGTGTATCGATGGAAGCTAAGGATTCACTTCCTAGCCCTCGATATCGTTCGATATAACGATAAATCACTCTGGGAGAGGCGGATTCGCGATATTCATCTATTCCACACGCTGTGTATCGAATGAAGCTAAGGATTCACTTCCTAGCCCTCGACATCGTTCGATATAACGATAAATCACTCTGGGCGACTCGGAATCGCGTTATTTACCTTTTCCACACGCTGTGTATCGAAGGCAGCTAAGGATTCACTTCCTAGCCCTCGATATCGTTCGATATAACGATAAATCACTCTGGGCGACTCGGAATCGCGTTATTTACCTTTTCCACACGCTGTGTATCGAAGGCAGCTAAGGATTCACTTCCTAGCCCTCGATATCGTTCGATATAACGGTAAATCACTCTGGGAGACGCGGAATCGCGATATTCACCTTTTCCACACGCTGTGTATCGAAGGCAGCTAAGGATTCACTTCATAGCCCTCGATAACGTTAGATATAACGATAAATCACTCTGGGTCAATCGGAATCGCGTTATTTGCCTTTTCCACTCGCTGTGTATCGAAGGAAGCTAAGGATTCACTTCCTAGCCCTCGATATCGTTCGATATAACGGTAAATCACTCTGGGAGACGCGGAATCGCGATATTCACCTTTTCCACACGCTGTGTATCGAAGGCAGCTAAGGATTCACTTCCTAGCCTCGATATCGTTCCATATAAGCATAAATCACTCTGGGCGCCTCGGAATCGCGTTATTTACCTTTTCCACACGCTGTGTATCGAAGGCAGCTAAGGATTCACTTCATAGACCTCGATATCGTTAGATATAACGATAAATCACTCTGGGCGACTCGGAATCGCGTTATTTACCTTTTCCACACGCTGTGTATCGAAGGCAGCTAAGGATTCACTTCATAGCCCTCGATGTCGTTAGATATAACGATAAATCACTCTTTGCGACTCGGAATCGCGTTATTTACATTTTCCACACGCTGTGTATCGAAGGCAGCTAAGGATTCACTTCATAGCCCTCGATATCGTTAGATATAACGTTAAATCACTCTGGGTCAATCGGAATCGCGTTATTTGCCTTTTCCACTCGCTGTGTATCGAAAGGAAGCTAATGATTCACTTCCTAGCCCTCGATATCGTTCGATATAACGATAAATCACTCTGGGCAACTCGGAATCGCGTTATTCACCTTTTCCACACGCTGTGTATCGATGGAAGCTAAGGATTCACTTCCTAGCCCTCGATATCGTTCGATAGAACGATAAATCACTCTGGGCGACTCGGAATCGCGTTATTTACCTTTTCCACAGGCTGTGTATCGAAGGCAGCTAAGGATTCACTTCATAGCCCTCGATATCGTTAGATATAACGATAAATCACTCTGGGAGACGCGGAATCGCGATATTCACCTTTTCCACACGCTGTGTATCGAAGGCAGCTAAGGATTCACTTCATAGCCCTCGATATCGTTAGATATAACGTTAAATCACTCTGGGTCAATCGGAATCGCGTTATTTGCCTTTTCCACTCGCTGTGTATCGAAAGGAAGCTAATGATTCACTTCCTAGCCCTCGATATCGTTCGATATAACGATAAATCACTCTGGGCGACTCGGAATCGCGTTATTCACCTTTTCCACACGCTGTGTATCGATGGAAGCTAAGGATTCACTTCCTAGCCCTCGATATCGTTCGATAGAACGATAAATCACTCTGGGCGACTCGGAATCGCGTTATTTACCTTTTCCACACGCTGTGTATCGAAGGCAGCTAAGGATTCACTTCATAGCCCTCGATATCGTTAGATATAACGATAAATCACTGTGGGTCAATCGGAATCGCGTTATTTGCCTTTTCCACTCGCTGTGTATCGAAGGAAGCTAAGGATTCACTTCCTAGCCCTCGATATCGTTCGATATAACGATAAATCACTCTGGGAGACGCGGAATCGCGATATTCACCTTTTCCACACGCTGTGTATCGAAGGCAGCTAAGGATTCACTTCCTAGCCTCGATATCGTTCCATATAAGCATAAATCACTCTGGGCGACTCGGAATCGCGTTATTTACCTTTTCCACAGGCTGTGTATCGAAGGCAGCTAAGGATTCACTTCATAGCCCTGGATATCGTTAGATATAACGATAAATCACTCTGGGCGACTCGGAATCGCGTTATTTACCTTTTCCACACGCTGTGTATCGAAGGCAGCTAAGGATTCACTTCATAGCCCTCGATATCGTTCGATATAACTATAAATCACTCTGGGAGACGCGGAATCGCGATATTCACCTTTTCCACACGCTGTGTATCGATGGAAGCTAATAATTCACTTCATAGCCCTCGATATCGTTCGATATAAAGATAAATCACTCTGGGAGACGCGGATTCGCGACATTCATCTATTCCACACGCTGTGTATCGAAGGCAGCTAAGGATTCACTTCCTAGCCCTCGATATCGTTCGATATAACGATAAATCACTCTGGGCGACTCGGAATCGCGTTATTTACCTTTTCCACACGCTGTGTATCGAAGGCAGCTAAGGATTCACTTCATAGCCCTCCATATCGTTCGATATATCTATAAATCACTCTTTGAGACGCGGAATCGCGATATTCACCTTTTCCACACGTTGTGTATCGATGGCAGCTAAGGATTCACTTCCTAGCCCTCGATATCGTTCGATATAACTATACATCACTCTGGGAGACGCGGAATCGCGATATTCACCTTTTCCACACGCTGTGTATCTATGGAAGCTAAGGATTCACTTCCTATCCCTCGATATCCTTCGATATAACGATAAATCACTCTGGGAGACGCGGAATCGCGATATTCACCTTTTTCACACGCTGTGTATCGATGGAAGCTAATAATTCACTTCATTGCCCTCGATATCGTTCGATATAAAGATAAATCACTCTGGGAGACGCGGATTCGCGACATTCATCTATTCCACACGCTGTGTATCGAAGGCAGCTAAGGATTCACTTCCTAGCCCTCGATAGCGTTCGATATAACGATAAATCACTCTGGGCGACGCGGAATCGCGATATTCACCTTTTCCACACGCTGTGTATCGATGGAAGCTAAGGATTCACTTTGTAGCCCTCGATAGCGTTCGATATAACGATAAATCACTCTGGGAGACGCGGATTCGCGATATTCATCTATTCCACACGCTGTGTATCGAAGGCAGCTAAGGATTCACTTCATAGCCCTCGATATCGTTCGATATAACTATAAATCACTCTGGGAGACGCGGAATCGCGATATTCACCTTTTCCACACGCTGTGTATCGAAGGCAGCTAAGGATTCACATCATAGCCCTCGATATCGTTAGATATAACGATAAATCACTCTGGACGACTCAGAATCGCGTTATTCACCTTTTCCACACGCTGTGTATCGATGGAAGCTACGGATTCACTTCCTAGAACTCGATATCGTTCGATATAACGATAAATCATTCTGGGAGACGCGGAATCGCGATATTCACCTTTTCCACACGCTGTGTATCGAAGGCAGCTAAGGATTCACTTCATAGCCCTCGATAACGTTAGATATAACGATAAATCACTCTGGGTCAATCGGAATCGCGTTATTTGCCTTTTCCACTCGCTGTGTATCGAAGGAAGCTAAGGATTCACTTCCTAGCCCTCGATATCGTTCGATATAACGGTAAATCACTCTGGGAGTCGCGGAATCGCGATATTCACCTTTTCCACACGCTGTGTATCGAAGGCAGCTAAGGATTCACTTCCTAGCCCTCGATATCGTTCGATATAACGATAAATCACTCTGGGCGACTCGGAATCGCGTTATTCACCTTTTCCACACGCTGTGTATCGATGGAAGCTAAGGATTCACTTCCTAGCCCTCGATATCGTTCGATAGAACGATAAATCACTCTGGGCGACTCGGAATCGCGTTATTTACCTTTTCCACACGCTGTGTATCGAAGGCAGCTAAGGATTCACTTCATAGCCCTCGATATCGTTAGATATAACGATAAATCACTGTGGGTCAATCGGAATCGCGTTATTTGCCTTTTCCACTCGCTGTGTATCGAAGGAAGCTAAGGATTCACTTCCTAGCCCTCGATATCGTTCGATATAACGATAAATCACTCTGGGAGACGCGGAATCGCGATATTCACCTTTTCCACACGCTGTGTATCGAAGGCAGCTAAGGATTCACTTCCTAGCCTCGATATCGTTCCATATAAGCATAAATCACTCTGGGCGACTCGGAATCGCGTTATTTACCTTTTCCACAGGCTGTGTATCGAAGGCAGCTAAGGATTCACTTCATAGCCCTCGATATCGTTAGATATAACGATAAATCACTCTGGGCGACTCGGAATCGCGTTATTTACCTTTTCCACACGCTGTGTATCGAAGGCAGCTAAGGATTCACTTCATAGCCCTCGATATCGTTCGATATAACTATAAATCACTCTGGGAGACGCGGAATCGCGATATTCACCTTTTCCACACGCTGTGTATCGATGGAAGCTAATAATTCACTTCATAGCCCTCGATATCGTTCGATATAAAGATAAATCACTCTGGGAGACGCGGATTCGCGACATTCATCTATTCCACACGCTGTGTATCGAAGGCAGCTAAGGATTCACTTCCTAGCCCTCGATATCGTTCGATATAACGATAAATCACTCTGGGCGACTCGGAATCGCGTTATTTACCTTTTCCACACGCTGTGTATCGAAGGCAGCTAAGGATTCACTTCATAGCCCTCCATATCGTTCGATATATCTATAAATCACTCTTTGAGACGCGGAATCGCGATATTCACCTTTTCCACACGTTGTGTATCGATGGCAGCTAAGGATTCACTTCCTAGCCCTCGATATCGTTCGATATAACTATACATCACTCTGGGAGACGCGGAATCGCGATATTCACCTTTTCCACACGCTGTGTATCTATGGAAGCTAAGGATTCACTTCCTATCCCTCGATATCCTTCGATATAACGATAAATCACTCTGGGAGACGCGGAATCGCGATATTCACCTTTTTCACACGCTGTGTATCGATGGAAGCTAATAATTCACTTCATTGCCCTCGATATCGTTCGATATAAAGATAAATCACTCTGGGAGACGCGGATTCGCGACATTCATCTATTCCACACGCTGTGTATCGAAGGCAGCTAAGGATTCACTTCCTAGCCCTCGATAGCGTTCGATATAACGATAAATCACTCTGGGCGACGCGGAATCGCGATATTCACCTTTTCCACACGCTGTGTATCGATGGAAGCTAAGGATTCACTTTGTAGCCCTCGATAGCGTTCGATATAACGATAAATCACTCTGGGAGACGCGGATTCGCGATATTCATCTATTCCACACGCTGTGTATCGAAGGCAGCTAAGGATTCACTTCATAGCCCTCGATATCGTTCGATATAACTATAAATCACTCTGGGAGACGCGGAATCGCGATATTCACCTTTTCCACACGCTGTGTATCGAAGGCAGCTAAGGATTCACATCATAGCCCTCGATATCGTTAGATATAACGATAAATCACTCTGGACGACTCAGAATCGCGTTATTCACCTTTTCCACACGCTGTGTATCGATGGAAGCTACGGATTCACTTCCTAGAACTCGATATCGTTCGATATAACGATAAATCATTCTGGGAGACGCGGAATCGCGATATTCACCTTTTCCACACGCTGTGTATCGAAGGCAGCTAAGGATTCACTTCATAGCCCTCGATAACGTTAGATATAACGATAAATCACTCTGGGTCAATCGGAATCGCGTTATTTGCCTTTTCCACTCGCTGTGTATCGAAGGAAGCTAAGGATTCACTTCCTAGCCCTCGATATCGTTCGATATAACGGTAAATCACTCTGGGAGTCGCGGAATCGCGATATTCACCTTTTCCACACGCTGTGTATCGAAGGCAGCTAAGGATTCACTTCCTAGCCTCGATATCGTTCCATATAAGCATAAATCACTCTGGGCGACTCGGAATCGCGTTATTTACCTTTTCCACACGCTGTGTATCGAAGGCAGCTAAGGATTCACTTCATAGACCTCGATATCGTTAGATATAACGATAAATCACTCTGGGCGACTCGGAATCGCGTTATTTACCTTTTCCACACGCTGTGTATCGAAGGCAGCTAAGGATTCACTTCATAGCCCTCGATGTTGTTAGATATAAAGATAAATCACTCTTTGCGACTCGGAATCGCGTTATTTACATTTTCCACACGCTGTGTATCGAAGGCAGCTAAGGATTCACTTCATAGCCCTCGATATCGTTAGATATAACGTTAAATCACTCTGGGTCAATCGGAATCGCGTTATTTGCCTTTTCCACTCGCTGTGTATCGAAAGGAAGCTAATGATTCACTTCCTAGCCCTCGATATCGTTCGATATAACGATAAATCACTCTGGGCAACTCGGAATCGCGTTATTCACCTTTTCCACACGCTGTGTATCGATGGAAGCTAAGGATTCACTTCCTAGCCCTCGATATCGTTCGATAGAACGATAAATCACTCTGGGCGACTCGGAATCGCGTTATTTACCTTTTCCACAGGCTGTGTATCGAAGGCAGCTAAGGATTCACTTCATAGCCCTCGATATCGTTAGATATAACGATAAATCACTCTGGGCGACTCGGAATCGCGTTATTTACCTTTTCCACACGCTGTGTATCGAAGGCAGCTAAGGATTCACTTCATAGCCCTCGATAACGTTAGATATAACGATAAATCACTCTGGGAGACGCGGAATCGCGATATTCACCTTTTCCACACGCTGTGTATCGATGGAAGCTAAGGATTCACTTCCTAGCCCTCGATATCGTTCGATAGAACGATAAATCACTCTGGGCGACTCGGAATCGCGTTATTTACCTTTTCCACAGGCTGTGTATCGAAGGCAGCTAAGGATTCACTTCATAGCCCTCGATATCGTTAGATATAACGATAAATCACTCTGGGCGACTCGGAATCGCGTTATTTACCTTTTCCACACGCTGTGTATCGAAGGCAGCTAAGGATTCACTTCATAGCCCTCGATATCGTTAGATATAACGTTAAATCACTCTGGGTCAATCGGAATCGCGTTATTTGCCTTTTCCACTCGCTGTGTATCGAAAGGAAGCTAATGATCCACTTCCTAGCCCTCGATATCGTTCGATATAACGATAAATCACTCTGGGCGACTCGGAATCGCGTTATTCACTTTTTCCACACGCTGTGTATCGACGGAAGCTAAGGATTCACTTCCTAGCCCTCGATATCGTTCGATAGAACGATAAATCACTCTGGGCGACTCGGAATCGCGTTATTTACCTTTTCCACACGCTGTGTATCGAAGGCAGCTAAGGATTCACTTCGTAGCCCTCGATATCGTTAGATATAACGATAAATCACTGTGGGTCAATCGGAATCGCGTTATTTGCCTTTTCCACTCTCTGTGTATCGAAGGAAGCTAAGGATTCACTTCCTAGCCCTCGATATCGTTCGATATAACGATAAATCACTCTGGGAGACGCGGAATCGCGATATTCACCTTTTCCACACGCTGTGTATCGAAGGCAGCTAAGGATTCACTTCCTAGCCTCGATATCGTTCCATATAAGCATAAATCACTCTGGGCGACTCGGAATCGCGTTATTTACCTTTTCCACAGGCTGTGTATCGAAGGCAGCTAAGGATTCACTTCATAGCCCTCGATATCGTTAGATATAACGATAAATCACTCTGGGCGACTCGGAATCGCGTTATTTACCTTTTCCACACGCTGTGTATCGAAGGCAGCTAAGGATTCACTTCATAGCCCTCGATATCGTTCGATATAACTATAAATCACTCTGGGAGACGCGGAATCGCGATATTCACCTTTTCCACACGCTGTGTATCGATGGAAGCTAATAATTCACTTCATAGCCCTCGATATCGTTCGATATAACGATAAATCACTCTGGGAGACTCGGAATCGCGTTATTTACCTTTTCCACACGCTGTGTATCGAAGGAAGCTAAGGATTCACTTCCTAGCCAACGATATCGTTCGATATAACGATAAAGTACTCTGGGCGAATCGGAATCGCGTTATTTACCTTTTCCACACGCTGTGTATCGAAGGACGCTGAGGATTCACTTCATAGCCCTCGATATCGTTCGATATAACGATATATCACTCTGGGCGACTCGGAATCGCGTTATTTACCTTTTCCACACGCTGTGTATCGAAGGCAGCTAAGGATTCACTTCCTAGCCCTCGATATCGTTCGATATAACGATAAATCACTCTTTGAGACGCGGAATCGCGATATTCACCTTTTCCACACGTTGTGTATCGATGGCAGCTAAGGATTCACTTCCTAGCCCTCGATATCGTTCGATATAACTATAAATCACTCTGGGAGACGCGGATTCGCGATATTCATCTATTCCACACGCTGTGTATCGAATGAAGCTAAGTATTCACTTCCTAGCCCTCGACATCGTTCGATATAACTATAAATCACTCTGGGCGACTCGGAATCGCGTTATTTACCTTTTCCACACGCTGTGTATCGAAGGCAGCTAAGGATTCACTTCATAGCCCTCCATATCGTTCGATATATCTATAAATCACTCTTTGAGACGCGGAATCGCGATATTCACCTTTTCCACACGTTGTGTATCGATGGCAGCTAAGGATTCACTTCCTAGCCCTCGATATCGTTCGATATAACTATACATCACTCTGGGAGACGCGGAATCGCGATATTCACCTTTTCCACACGCTGTGTATCTATGGAAGCTAAGGATTCACTTTGTAGCCCTCGATATCGTTCGATATAACGATCAATCACTCTGGGAGACGCGGATTCGCGATATTCATCTATTCCACACGCTGTGTATCGAAGGAAGCTAAGGATTCACTTCCTATCCCTCGATATCCTTCGATATAACGATAAATCACTCTGGGAGACGCGGAATCGCGATATTCACCTTTTTCACACGCTGTGTATCGATGGAAGCTAATAATTCACTTCATAGCCCTCGATATCGTCCGATATAAAGATAAATCACTCTGGGAGACGCGGATTCGCGACATTCATCTATTCCACACGCTGTGTATCGAAGGCAGCTAAGGATTCACTTCCTAGCCCTCGATAGCGTTCGATATAACGATAAATCACTCTGGGCGACGCGGAATCGCGATATTCACCTTTTCCACACGATGTGTATCGATGGAAGCTAAGGATTCACTTCCTAGCCCTCGATATCGTTCGATATAACGATAAATCACTCTGGGAGACGCGGATTCGCGATATTCATCTATTCCACACGCTGTGAATCGAAGGAAGCTAAGGATTCACGTCCTAGCCAACGATATAGTTCGATATAACGATAAATCACTCTGGGCGAATCGGAATCGCGTTATTTGGCTTTTCTACTCGCTGTGTATCGAAGGCAGCTAAGGATTCACTTCCTAACCCTCGATATCGTTCGATATAACGATAAATCACTCTGGGCGACTCGGAATCGCGTTATTTACCTTTTCCACACGCTGTGTATCGAAGGCAGCTAAGGATTCACTTCATAGCCCTCGATATCGTTCGATATATCTATAAATCACTCTTTGAGACGCGCAATCGCGATATTCACCTTTTCCACACGTTGTGTATCGATGGCAGCTAAGGATTCACTTCCTAGCCCTCGATATCGTTCGATATAACTATAAATCACTCTGGGAGACGCGGAATCGCGACATTCACCTTTTCCACACGCTGTGTATCGATGGAAGCTAAGGATTCACTTTGTAGCCCTCGATAGCGTTCGATATAACGATAAGTCACTCTGGGAGACGCGGATTCGCGATATTCATCTATTCCACACGCTGTGTATCGAAGGAAGCTAAGGATTCACTTCCTAGCCCTCGATATGCTTCGATATAACGATAAATCACTCTGGGCGACTCGGAATCGCGTTATTTACCTTTTCCACACGCTGTGTATCGAAGGCAGAGAAGGATTCACTTCCTAGCCCTCGATAGCGTTCGATATAACGATAAATCACTCTGGGAGACGCGGATTCGCGATATTCACCTTTTCCACACGATGTGTATCGATGGAAGCTAAGGATTCACTTCCTAGCCCTCGACATCGTTCGATATAACGATAAATCACTCTGGGCGACGCGGAATCGCGATATTCACCTTTTCCACACGATGTGTATCGATGGAAGCTAAGGATTCACTTCCTAGCCCTCGATATCGTTCGATATAACGATAAATCACTCTGGGAGACGCGGATTCGCGATATTCATCTATTCCACACGCTGTGTATCGAATGAAGCTAAGGATTCACTTCCTAGCCCTCGACATCGTTTGATATAACGATAAATCACTCTGGGCGACTCGGAATCGCGTTATTTACCTTTTCCACACGCTGTGTATCGAAGGAAGCTAAGGATTCACTTCCTAGCCAACGATATCGTTCGATATAACGATAAAGTACTCTGGGCGAATCGGAATCGCGTTATTTACCTTTTCCACACGCTGTGTATCGAAGGAAGCTGAGGATTCACTTCATAGCCCTCGATATCGTTCGATATAACGATATATCACTCTGGGCGACTCGGAATCGCGTTATTTACCTTTTCCACACGCTGTGTATCGAAGGCAGCTAAGGATTCACTTCCTAGCCCTCGATATCGTTCGATATAACGATAAATCACTCTTTGAGACGCGGAATCGCGATATTCACCTTTTCCACACGTTGTGTATCGATGGCAGCTAAGGATTCACTTCCTAGCCCTCGATATCGTTCGATATAACTATAAATCACTCTGGGAGACGCGGATTCGCGATATTCATCTATTCCACACGCTGTGTATCGAATGAAGCTAAGTATTCACTTCCTAGCCCTCGACATCGTTCGATATAACTATAAATCACTCTGGGCGACTCGGAATCGCGTTATTTACCTTTTCCACACGCTGTGTATCGAAGGCAGCTAAGGATTCACTTCATAGCCCTCGATATCGTTCGATATAACGATAAATCACTCTGGGCGACTCGGAATCGCGTTATTTACCTTTTCCACACGCTGTGTATCGAAGGCAGCTAAGGATTCACTTCCTAGCCCTCGATATGCTTCGATATAACGATAAATCACTCTGGGCGACTCGGAATCGCGTTATTTACCTTTTCCACACGCTGTGTATCGAAGGCAGCTAAGGATTCACTTCCTAGCCCTCGATATCGTTCGATATATCTATAAATCACTCTTTGAGACGCGGAATCGCGATATTCACCTTTTCCACACGTTGTGTATCGATGGCAGCTAAGGATTCACTTCCTAGCCCTCGATATCGTTCGATATAACTATACATCACTCTGGGAGACGCGGAATCGCGATATTCACCTTTTCCACACGCTGTGTATCTATGGAAGCTAAGGATTCACTTTGTAGCCCTCGATATCGTTCGATATTACTATACATCACTCTGGGAGACGCGGAATCGCGATATTCACCTTTTCCACACGCTGTGTATCTATGGAAGCTAAGGATTCACTTTGTAGCCCTCGATATCGTTCGATATAACGATCAATCACTCTGGGAGACGCGGATTCGCGATATTCATCTATTCCACACGCTGTGTATCGAAGGAAGCTAAGGATTCACTTCCTATCCCTCGATATCCTTCGATATAACGATAAATCACTCTGGGAGACGCGGAATCGCGATATTCACCTTTTTCACACGCTGTGTATCGATGGAAGCTAATAATTCACTTCATAGCCCTCGATATCGTTCGATATAAAGATAAATCACTCTGGGAGACGCGGATTCGCGACATTCATCTATTCCACACGCTGTGTATCGAAGGCAGCTAAGGATTCACTTCCTAGCCCTCGATAGCGTTCGATATAACGATAAATCACTCTGGGCGACGCGGAATCGCGATATTCACCTTTTCCACACGATGTGTATCGATGGAAGCTAAGGATTCACTTCCTAGCCCTCGATATCGTTCGATATAACGATAAATCACTCTGGGAGACGCGGATTCGCGATATTCATCTATTCCACACGCTGTGAATCGAAGGAAGCTAAGGATTCACGTCCTAGCCAACGATATAGTTCGATATAACGATAAATCACTCTGGGCGAATCGGAATCGCGTTATTTGGCTTTTCTACTCGCTGTGTATCGAAGGCAGCTAAGGATTCACTTCCTAACCCTCGATATCGTTCGATATAACGATAAATCACTCTGGGCGACTCGGAATCGCGTTATTTACCTTTTCCACACGCTGTGTATCGAAGGCAGCTAAGGATTCACTTCATAGCCCTCGATATCGTTCGATATATCTATAAATCACTCTTTGAGACGCGCAATCGCGATATTCACCTTTTCCACACGTTGTGTATCGATGGCAGCTAAGGATTCACTTCCTAGCCCTCGATATCGTTCGATATAACTATAAATCACTCTGGGAGACGCGGAATCGCGATATTCACCTTTTCCACACGCTGTGTATCGATGGAAGCTAAGGATTCACTTTGTAGCCCTCGATAGCGTTCGATATAACGATAAGTCACTCTGGGAGACGCGGATTCGCGATATTCATCTATTCCACACGCTGTGTATCGAACGAAGCTAAGGATTCACTTCCTAGCCCTCGATATGCTTCGATATAACGATAAATCACTCTGGGCGACTCGGAATCGCGTTATTTACCTTTTCCACACGCTGTGTATCGAAGGCAGAGAAGGATTCACTTCCTAGCCCTCGATAGCGTTCGATATAACGATAAATCACTCTGGGAGACGCGGATTCGCGATATTCACCTTTTCCACACGATGTGTATCGATGGAAGCTAAGGATTCACTTCCTAGCCCTCGACATCGTTCGATATAACGATAAATCACTCTGGGCGACGCGGAATCGCGATATTCACCTTTTCCACACGATGTGTATCGATGGAAGCTAAGGATTCACTTCCTAGCCCTCGATATCGTTCGATATAACGATAAATCACTCTGGGAGACGCGGATTCGCGATATTCATCTATTCCACACGCTGTGTATCGAATGAAGCTAAGGATTCACTTCCTAGCCCTCGACATCGTTCGATATAACGATAAATCACTCTGGGCGACTCGGAATCGCGTTATTTACCTTTTCCACACGCTGTGTATCGAAGGAAGCTAAGGATTCACTTCCTAGCCAACGATATCGTTCGATATAACGATAAAGTACTCTGGGCGAATCGGAATCGCGTTATTTACCTTTTCCACACGCTGTGTATCGAAGGAAGCTGAGGATTCACTTCATAGCCCTCGATATCGTTCGATATAACGATATATCACTCTGGGCGACTCGGAATCGCGTTATTTACCTTTTCCACACGCTGTGTATCGAAGGCAGCTAAGGATTCACTTCCTAGCCCTCGATATCGTTCGATATAACGATAAATCACTCTTTGAGACGCGGAATCGCGATATTCACCTTTTCCACACGTTGTGTATCGATGGCAGCTAAGGATTCACTTCCTAGCCCTCGATATCGTTCGATATAACTATAAATCACTCTGGGAGACGCGGATTCGCGATATTCATCTATTCCACACGCTGTGTATCGAATGAAGCTAAGTATTCACTTCCTAGCCCTCGACATCGTTCGATATAACTATAAATCACTCTGGGCGACTCGGAATCGCGTTATTTACCTTTTCCACACGCTGTGTATCGAAGGCAGCTAAGGATTCACTTCATAGCCCTCCATATCGTTCGATATATCTATAAATCACTCTTTGAGACGCGGAATCGCGATATTCACCTTTTCCACACGTTGTGTATCGATGGCAGCTAAGGATTCACTTCCTAGCCCTCGATATCGTTCGATATAACTATACATCACTCTGGGAGACGCGGAATCGCGATATTCACCTTTTCCACACGCTGTGTATCTATGGAAGCTAAGGATTCACTTTGTAGCCCTCGATATCGTTCGATATAACGATCAATCACTCTGGGAGACGCGGATTCGCGATATTCATCTATTCCACACGCTGTGTATCGAAGGAAGCTAAGGATTCACTTCCTATCCCTCGATATCCTTCGATATAACGATAAATCACTCTGGGAGACGCGGAATCGCGATATTCACCTTTTTCACACGCTGTGTATCGATGGAAGCTAATAATTCACTTCATAGCCCTCGATATCGTCCGATATAAAGATAAATCACTCTGGGAGACGCGGATTCGCGACATTCATCTATTCCACACGCTGTGTATCGAAGGCAGCTAAGGATTCACTTCCTAGCCCTCGATAGCGTTCGATATAACGATAAATCACTCTGGGCGACGCGGAATCGCGATATTCACCTTTTCCACACGATGTGTATCGATGGAAGCTAAGGATTCACTTCCTAGCCCTCGATATCGTTCGATATAACGATAAATCACTCTGGGAGACGCGGATTCGCGATATTCATCTATTCCACACGCTGTGAATCGAAGGAAGCTAAGGATTCACGTCCTAGCCAACGATATAGTTCGATATAACGATAAATCACTCTGGGCGAATCGGAATCGCGTTATTTGGCTTTTCTACTCGCTGTGTATCGAAGGCAGCTAAGGATTCACTTCCTAACCCTCGATATCGTTCGATATAACGATAAATCACTCTGGGCGACTCGGAATCGCGTTATTTACCTTTTCCACACGCTGTGTATCGAAGGCAGCTAAGGATTCACTTCATAGCCCTCGATATCGTTCGATATATCTATAAATCACTCTTTGAGACGCGCAATCGCGATATTCACCTTTTCCACACGTTGTGTATCGATGGCAGCTAAGGATTCACTTCCTAGCCCTCGATATCGTTCGATATAACTATAAATCACTCTGGGAGACGCGGAATCGCGATATTCACCTTTTCCACACGCTGTGTATCGATGGAAGCTAAGGATTCACTTTGTAGCCCTCGATAGCGTTCGATATAACGATAAGTCACTCTGGGAGACGCGGATTCGCGATATTCATCTATTCCACACGCTGTGTATCGAAGGAAGCTAAGGATTCACTTCCTAGCCCTCGATATGCTTCGATATAACGATAAATCACTCTGGGCGACTCGGAATCGCGTTATTTACCTTTTCCACACGATGTGTATCGATGGAAGCTAAGGATTCACTTCCTAGCCCTCGACATCGTTCGATATAACGATAAATCACTCTGGGCGACGCGGAATCGCGATATTCACCTTTTCCACACGATGTGTATCGATGGAAGCTAAGGATTCACTTCCTAGCCCTCGATATCGTTCGATATAACGATAAATCACTCTGGGAGACGCGGATTCGCGATATTCATCTATTCCACACGCTGTGTATCGAATGAAGCTAAGGATTCACTTCCTAGCCCTCGACATCGTTCGATATAACGATAAATCACTCTGGGCGACTCGGAATCGCGTTATTTACCTTTTCCACACGCTGTGTATCGAAGGAAGCTAAGGATTCACTTCCTAGCCAACGATATCGTTCGATATAACGATAAAGTACTCTGGGCGAATCGGAATCGCGTTATTTACCTTTTCCACACGCTGTGTATCGAAGGAAGCTGAGGATTCACTTCATAGCCCTCGATATCGTTCGATATAACGATATATCACTCTGGGCGACTCGGAATCGCGTTATTTACCTTTTCCACACGCTGTGTATCGAAGGCAGCTAAGGATTCACTTCCTAGCCCTCGATATCGTTCGATATAACGATAAATCACTCTTTGAGACGCGGAATCGCGATATTCACCTTTTCCACACGTTGTGTATCGATGGCAGCTAAGGATTCACTTCCTAGCCCTCGATATCGTTCGATATAACTATAAATCACTCTGGGAGACGCGGATTCGCGATATTCATCTATTCCACACGCTGTGTATCGAATGAAGCTAAGTATTCACTTCCTAGCCCTCGACATCGTTCGATATAACTATAAATCACTCTGGGCGACTCGGAATCGCGTTATTTACCTTTTCCACACGCTGTGTATCGAAGGCAGCTAAGGATTCACTTCATAGCCCTCGATATCGTTCGATATAACGATAAATCACTCTGGGCGACTCGGAATCGCGTTATTTACCTTTTCCACACGCTGTGTATCGAAGGCAGCTAAGGATTCACTTCATAGCCCTCGATATCGTTCGATATATCTGTAAATCACTCTTTGAGACGCGGAATCGCGTTATTTACCTTTTCCACACGCTGTGTATCGAAGGCAGCTAAGGATTCACTTCATAGCCCTCTATATCGTTCGATATAACTATAAATCACTCTGGCAGACGCGGAATCGCGATATTCACCTTTTCCACAGGCTGTGTATCGATGGATGCTAAGGATTCACTTCCTAGCCCTCGATATCGTTCGATATAACGATAAATCACTCTGGGAGAGGCGGATTCGCGATATTCATCTATTCCACACGCTGTGTATCGATGGAAGCTAAGGATTCACTTTGTAGCCCTCGATATGCTTCGATATAACGATAAATCACTCTGGGCGACTCGGAATCGCGTTATTTACCTTTTCCACACGCTGTGTATCGAAGGCAGCTAAGGATTCACTTCATAGCCCTCGATATCGTTCGATATAACGATAAATCACTCTGGGCGACTCGGAATCGCGTTATTTACCTTTTCCACACGCTGTGTATCGAAGGCAGCTAAGGATTCACTTCATAGCCCTCGATATCGTTCGATATATCTGTAAATCACTCTTTGAGACGCGGAATCGCGATATTCACCTTTTCCACACGTTGTGTATCGATGGCAGCTAAGGATTCACTTCCTAGCCCTCGATATCGTTCGATATAACGATAAATCACTCTGGGCGACTCGGAATCGCGTTATTTACCTTTTCCACACGCTGTGTATCGAAGGCAGCTAAGGATTCACTTCATAGCCCTCGATATCGTTCGATATATCTGTAAATCACTCTTTGAGACGCGGAATCGCGATATTCACCTTTTCCACACGTTGTGTATCGATGGCAGCTAAGGATTCACTTCCTAGCCCTCGATATCGTTCGATATAACTATAAATCACTCTGGGAGACGCGGAATCGCGATATTCACCTTTTCCACACGCTGTGTATCGATGGAAGCTAAGGATTCACTTTGTAGCCCTCGATAGCGTTCGATATAACGATAAATCACTCTGGGAGACGCGGATTCGCGATATTCATCTATTCCACACGCTGTGTATCGAAGGAAGCTAAGGATTCCCTTCCTAGCCCTCGATATGCTTCGATATAACGATAAATCACTCTGGGCGACTCGGAATCGCGTTATTTACCTTTTCCACACGCTGTGTATCGAAGGCAGCTAAGGATTCACTTCATAGCCCTCGATATCGTTCGATATATCTATAAATCACTCTTTGAGACGCGCAATCGCGATATTCACCTTTTCCACACGTTGTGTATCGATGGCAGCTAAGGATTCACTTCCTAGCCCTCGATATCGTTCGATATAACTATAAATCACTCTGGGAGACGCGGAATCGCGATATTCACCTTTTCCACACGCTGTGTATCGATGGAAGCTAAGGATTCACTTCCTAGCCCTCGATATCGTTCGATATAACTATAAATCACTCTGGGAGACGCGGAATCGCGATATTCACCTTTTCCACACGCTGTGTATCGATGGAAGCTAAGGATTCACTTTGTAGCCCTCGATAGCGTTCGATATAACGATAAATCACTCTGGGAGACGCGGATTCGCGATATTCATCTATTCCACACGCTGTGTATCGAAGGAAGCTAAGGATTCACTTCCTAGCCCTCGATATGCTTCGATATAACGATAAATCACTCTGGGCGACTCGAAATCGCGTTATTTACCTTTTCCACACGCTGTGTATCGAAGGCAGAGAAGGATTCACTTCCTAGCCCTCGATAGCGTTCGATATAACGATAAATCACTCTGGGAGACGCGGATTCGCGATATTCACCTTTTCCACACGATGTGTATCGATGGAAGCTAAGGATTCACTTCCTAGCCCTCGACATCGTTCGATATAACGATAAATCACTCTGGGCGACGCGGAATCGCGATATTCACCTTTTCCACACGATGTGTATCGATGGAAGCTAAGGATTCACTTCCTAGCCCTCGATATCGTTCGATATAACGATAAATCACTCTGGGAGACGCGGATTCGCGATATTCATCTATTCCACACGCTGTGTATCGAATGAAGCTAAGGATTCACTTCCTAGCCCTCGACATCGTTCGATATAACGATAAATCACTCTGGGCGACTCGGAATCGCGTTATTTACCTTTTCCACACGCTGTGTATCGAAGGAAGCTAAGGATTCACTTCCTAGCCAACGATATCGTTCGATATAACGATAAAGTACTCTGGGCGAATCGGAATCGCGTTATTTACCTTTTCCACACGCTGTGTATCGAAGGAAGCTGAGGATTCACTTCATAGCCCTCGATATCGTTCGATATAACGATAAATCACTCTGGGCGACTCGGAATCGCGTTATTTACCTTTTCCACACGCTGTGTATCGAAGGCAGCTAAGGATTCACTTCCTAGCCCTCGATATCGTTCGATATAGCGATAAATCACTCTGGGCGACTCGGAATCGCGTTATTTACCTTTTCCACACGCTGTGTATCGAAGGCAGCTAAGGATTCACTTCATAGCCCTCGATATCGTTCGATATATCTGTAAATCACTCTTTGAGACGCGGAATCGCGATATTCACCTTTTCCACACGTTGTGTATCGATGGCAGCTAAGGATTCACTTCCTAGCCCTCGATATCGTTCGATATAACTATAAATCACTCTGGGAGACGCGGAATCGCGATATTCACCTTTTCCACACGCTGTGTATCGATGGAAGCTAAGGATTCACTTTGTAGCCCTCGATAGCGTTCGATATAACGATAAATCACTCTGGGAGACGCGGATTCGCGATATTCATCTATTCCACACGCTGTGTATCGAAGGAAGCTAAGGATTCACTTCCTAGCCCTCGATATGCTTCGATATAACGATAAATCACTCTGGGCGACTCGGAATCGCGTTATTTACCTTTTCCACACGCTGTGTATCGAAGGAAGCTGAGGATTCACTTCATAGCCCTCGATATCGTTCGATATAACGATATATCACTCTGGGCGACTCGGAATCGCGTTATTTACCTTTTCCACACGCTGTGTATCGAAGGCAGCTAAGGATTCACTTCCTAGCCCTCGATATCGTTCGATATAACGATAAATCACTCTTTGAGACGCGGAATCGCGATATTCACCTTTTCCACACGTTGTGTATCGATGGCAGCTAAGGATTCACTTCCTAGCCCTCGATATCGTTCGATATAACTATAAATCACTCTGGGAGACGCGGATTCGCGATATTCATCTATTCCACACGCTGTGTATCGAATGAAGCTAAGTATTCACTTCCTAGCCCTCGACATCGTTCGATATAACTATAAATCACTCTGGGCGACTCGGAATCGCGTTATTTACCTTTTCCACACGCTGTGTATCGAAGGCAGCTAAGGATTCACTTCATAGCCCTCGATATCGTTCGATATAACGATAAATCACTCTGGGCGACTCGGAATCGCGTTATTTACCTTTTCCACACGCTGTGTATCGAAGGCAGCTAAGGATTCACTTCCTAGCCCTCGATATGCTTCGATATAACGATAAATCACTCTGGGCGACTCGGAATCGCGTTATTTACCTTTTCCACACGCTGTGTATCGAAGGCAGCTAAGGATTCACTTCCTAGCCCTCGATATCGTTCGATATATCTATAAATCACTCTTTGAGACGCGGAATCGCGATATTCACCTTTTCCACACGTTGTGTATCGATGGCAGCTAAGGATTCACTTCCTAGCCCTCGATATCGTTCGATATAACTATACATCACTCTGGGAGACGCGGAATCGCGATATTCACCTTTTCCACACGCTGTGTATCTATGGAAGCTAAGGATTCACTTTGTAGCCCTCGATATCGTTCGATATAACTATACATCACTCTGGGAGACGCGGAATCGCGATATTCACCTTTTCCACACGCTGTGTATCTATGGAAGCTAAGGATTCACTTTGTAGCCCTCGATATCGTTCGATATAACGATCAATCACTCTGGGAGACGCGGATTCGCGATATTCATCTATTCCACACGCTGTGTATCGAAGGAAGCTAAGGATTCACTTCCTATCCCTCGATATCCTTCGATATAACGATAAATCACTCTGGGAGACGCGGAATCGCGATATTCACCTTTTTCACACGCTGTGTATCGATGGAAGCTAATAATTCACTTCATAGCCCTCGATATCGTTCGATATAAAGATAAATCACTCTGGGAGACGCGGATTCGCGACATTCATCTATTCCACACGCTGTGTATCGAAGGCAGCTAAGGATTCACTTCCTAGCCCTCGATAGCGTTCGATATAACGATAAATCACTCTGGGCGACGCGGAATCGCGATATTCACCTTTTCCACACGATGTGTATCGATGGAAGCTAAGGATTCACTTCCTAGCCCTCGATATCGTTCGATATAACGATAAATCACTCTGGGAGACGCGGATTCGCGATATTCATCTATTCCACACGCTGTGAATCGAAGGAAGCTAAGGATTCACGTCCTAGCCAACGATATAGTTCGATATAACGATAAATCACTCTGGGCGAATCGGAATCGCGTTATTTGGCTTTTCTACTCGCTGTGTATCGAAGGCAGCTAAGGATTCACTTCCTAACCCTCGATATCGTTCGATATAACGATAAATCACTCTGGGCGACTCGGAATCGCGTTATTTACCTTTTCCACACGCTGTGTATCGAAGGCAGCTAAGGATTCACTTCATAGCCCTCGATATCGTTCGATATATCTATAAATCACTCTTTGAGACGCGCAATCGCGATATTCACCTTTTCCACACGTTGTGTATCGATGGCAGCTAAGGATTCACTTCCTAGCCCTCGATATCGTTCGATATAACTATAAATCACTCTGGGAGACGCGGAATCGCGATATTCACCTTTTCCACACGCTGTGTATCGATGGAAGCTAAGGATTCACTTTGTAGCCCTCGATAGCGTTCGATATAACGATAAGTCACTCTGGGAGACGCGGATTCGCGATATTCATCTATTCCACACGCTGTGTATCGAAGGAAGCTAAGGATTCACTTCCTAGCCCTCGATATGCTTCGATATAACGATAAATCACTCTGGGCGACTCGGAATCGCGTTATTTACCTTTTCCACACGCTGTGTATCGAAGGCAGAGAAGGATTCACTTCCTAGCCCTCGATAGCGTTCGATATAACGATAAATCACTCTGGGAGACGCGGATTCGCGATATTCACCTTTTCCACACGATGTGTATCGATGGAAGCTAAGGATTCACTTCCTAGCCCTCGACATCGTTCGATATAACGATAAATCACTCTGGGCGACGCGGAATCGCGATATTCACCTTTTCCACACGATGTGTATCGATGGAAGCTAAGGATTCACTTCCTAGCCCTCGATATCGTTCGATATAACGATAAATCACTCTGGGAGACGCGGATTCGCGATATTCATCTATTCCACACGCTGTGTATCGAATGAAGCTAAGGATTCACTTCCTAGCCCTCGACATCGTTCGATATAACGATAAATCACTCTGGGCGACTCGGAATCGCGTTATTTACCTTTTCCACACGCTGTGTATCGAAGGAAGCTAAGGATTCACTTCCTAGCCAACGATATCGTTCGATATAACGATAAAGTACTCTGGGCGAATCGGAATCGCGTTATTTACCTTTTCCACACGCTGTGTATCGAAGGAAGCTGAGGATTCACTTCATAGCCCTCGATATCGTTCGATATAACGATATATCACTCTGGGCGACTCGGAATCGCGTTATTTACCTTTTCCACACGCTGTGTATCGAAGGCAGCTAAGGATTCACTTCCTAGCCCTCGATATCGTTCGATATAACGATAAATCACTCTTTGAGACGCGGAATCGCGATATTCACCTTTTCCACACGTTGTGTATCGATGGCAGCTAAGGATTCACTTCCTAGCCCTCGATATCGTTCGATATAACTATAAATCACTCTGGGAGACGCGGATTCGCGATATTCATCTATTCCACACGCTGTGTATCGAATGAAGCTAAGTATTCACTTCCTAGCCCTCGACATCGTTCGATATAACTATAAATCACTCTGGGCGACTCGGAATCGCGTTATTTACCTTTTCCACACGCTGTGTATCGAAGGCAGCTAAGGATTCACTTCATAGCCCTCCATATCGTTCGATATATCTATAAATCACTCTTTGAGACGTGGAATCGCGATATTCACCTTTTCCACACGTTGTGTATCGATGGCAGCTAAGGATTCACTTCCTAGCCCTCGATATCGTTCGATATAACTATACATCACTCTGGGAGACGCGGAATCGCGATATTCACCTTTTCCACACGCTGTGTATCTATGGAAGCTAAGGATTCACTTTGTAGCCCTCGATATCGTTCGATATAACGATCAATCACTCTGGGAGACGCGGATTCGCGATATTCATCTATTCCACACGCTGTGTATCGAAGGAAGCTAAGGATTCACTTCCTATCCCTCGATATCCTTCGATATAACGATAAATCACTCTGGGAGACGCGGAATCGCGATATTCACCTTTTTCACACGCTGTGTATCGATGGAAGCTAATAATTCACTTCATAGCCCTCGATATCGTCCGATATAAAGATAAATCACTCTGGGAGACGCGGATTCGCGACATTCATCTATTCCACACGCTGTGTATCGAAGGCAGCTAAGGATTCACTTCCTAGCCCTCGATAGCGTTCGATATAACGATAAATCACTCTGGGCGACGCGGAATCGCGATATTCACCTTTTCCACACGATGTGTATCGATGGAAGCTAAGGATTCACTTCCTAGCCCTCGATATCGTTCGATATAACGATAAATCACTCTGGGAGACGCGGATTCGCGATATTCATCTATTCCACACGCTGTGAATCGAAGGAAGCTAAGGATTCACGTCCTAGCCAACGATATAGTTCGATATAACGATAAATCACTCTGGGCGAATCGGAATCGCGTTATTTGGCTTTTCTACTCGCTGTGTATCGAAGGCAGCTAAGGATTCACTTCCTAACCCTCGATATCGTTCGATATAACGATAAATCACTCTGGGCGACTCGGAATCGCGTTATTTACCTTTTCCACACGCTGTGTATCGAAGGCAGCTAAGGATTCACTTCATAGCCCTCGATATCGTTCGATATATCTATAAATCACTCTTTGAGACGCGCAATCGCGATATTCACCTTTTCCACACGTTGTGTATCGATGGCAGCTAAGGATTCACTTCCTAGCCCTCGATATCGTTCGATATAACTATAAATCACTCTGGGAGACGCGGAATCGCGATATTCACCTTTTCCACACGCTGTGTATCGATGGAAGCTAAGGATTCACTTTGTAGCCCTCGATAGCGTTCGATATAACGATAAGTCACTCTGGGAGACGCGGATTCGCGATATTCATCTATTCCACACGCTGTGTATCGAAGGAAGCTAAGGATTCACTTCCTAGCCCTCGATATGCTTCGATATAACGATAAATCACTCTGGGCGACTCGGAATCGCGTTATTTACCTTTTCCACACGATGTGTATCGATGGAAGCTAAGGATTCACTTCCTAGCCCTCGACATCGTTCGATATAACGATAAATCACTCTGGGCGACGCGGAATCGCGATATTCACCTTTTCCACACGATGTGTATCGATGGAAGCTAAGGATTCACTTCCTAGCCCTCGATATCGTTCGATATAACTATAAATCACTCTGGGAGACGCGGATTCGCGATATTCATCTATTCCACACGCTGTGTATCGAATGAAGCTAAGTATTCACTTCCTAGCCCTCGACATCGTTCGATATAACTATAAATCACTCTGGGCGACTCGGAATCGCGTTATTTACCTTTTCCACACGCTGTGTATCGAAGGCAGCTAAGGATTCACTTCATAGCCCTCGATATCGTTCGATATAACGATAAATCACTCTGGGCGACTCGGAATCGCGTTATTTACCTTTTCCACACACTGTGTATCGAAGGCAGCTAAGGATTCACTTCCTAGCCCTCGATATGCTTCGATATAACGATAAATCACTCTGGGCGACTCGGAATCGCGTTATTTACCTTTTCCACACGCTGTGTATCGAAGGCAGCTAAGGATTCACTTCCTAGCCCTCGATATCGTTCGATATAACGATAAATCACTCTGGGCGACTCGGAATCGCGTTATTTACCTTTTCCACACGCTGTGTATCGAAGGCAGCTAAGGATTCACTTCATAGCCCTCGATATCGTTCGATATATCTGTAAATCACTCTTTGAGACGCGGAATCGCGTTATTTACCTTTTCCACACGCTGTGTATCGAAGGCAGCTAAGGATTCACTTCATAGCCCTCTATATCGTTCGATATAACTATAAATCACTCTGGCAGACGCGGAATCGCGATATTCACCTTTTCCACAGGCTGTGTATCGATGGATGCTAAGGATTCACTTCCTAGCCCTCGATATCGTTCGATATAACGATAAATCACTCTGGGCGACTCGGAATCGCGTTATTTACCTTTTCCACACGCTGTGTATCGAAGGCAGCTAAGGATTCACTTCATAGCCCTCGATATCGTTCGATATATCTGTAAATCACTCTTTGAGACGCGGAATCGCGATATTCACCTTTTCCACACGTTGTGTATCGATGGCAGCTAAGGATTCACTTCCTAGCCCTCGATATCGTTCGATATAACGATAAATCACTCTGGGCGACTCGGAATCGCGTTATTTACCTTTTCCACACGCTGTGTATCGAAGGCAGCTAAGGATTCACTTCATAGCCCTCGATATCGTTCGATATATCTGTAAATCACTCTTTGAGACGCGGAATCGCGATATTCACCTTTTCCACACGTTGTGTATCGATGGCAGCTAAGGATTCACTTCCTAGCCCTCGATATCGTTCGATATAACTATAAATCACTCTGGGAGACGCGGAATCGCGATATTCACCTTTTCCACACGCTGTGTATCGATGGAAGCTAAGGATTCACTTTGTAGCCCTCGATAGCGTTCGATATAACGATAAATCACTCTGGGAGACGCGGATTCGCGATATTCATCTATTCCACACGCTGTGTATCGAAGGAAGCTAAGGATTCACTTCCTAGCCCTCGATATGCTTCGATATAACGATAAATCACTCTGGGCGACTCGAAATCGCGTTATTTACCTTTTCCACACGCTGTGTATCGAAGGCAGAGAAGGATTCACTTCCTAGCCCTCGATAGCGTTCGATATAACGATAAATCACTCTGGGAGACGCGGATTCGCGATATTCACCTTTTCCACACGATGTGTATCGATGGAAGCTAAGGATTCACTTCCTAGCCCTCGACATCGTTCGATATAACGATAAATCACTCTGGGCGACGCGGAATCGCGATATTCACCTTTTCCACACGATGTGTATCGATGGAAGCTAAGGATTCACTTCCTAGCCCTCGATATCGTTCGATATAACGATAAATCACTCTGGGAGACGCGGATTCGCGATATTCATCTATTCCACACGCTGTGTATCGAATGAAGCTAAGGATTCACTTCCTAGCCCTCGACATCGTTCGATATAACGATAAATCACTCTGGGCGACTCGGAATCGCGTTATTTACCTTTTCCACACGCTGTGTATCGAAGGAAGCTAAGGATTCACTTCCTAGCCAACGATATCGTTCGATATAACGATAAAGTACTCTGGGCGAATCGGAATCGCGTTATTTACCTTTTCCACACGCTGTGTATCGAAGGAAGCTGAGGATTCACTTCATAGCCCTCGATATCGTTCGATATAACGATAAATCACTCTGGGCGACTCGGAATCGCGTTATTTACCTTTTCCACACGCTGTGTATCGAAGGCAGCTAAGGATTCACTTCCTAGCCCTCGATATCGTTCGATATAGCGATAAATCACTCTGGGCGACTCGGAATCGCGTTATTTACCTTTTCCACACGCTGTGTATCGAAGGCAGCTAAGGATTCACTTCATAGCCCTCGATATCGTTCGATATAACGATAAATCACTCTGGGCGACTCGGAATCGCGTTATTTACCTTTTCCACACGCTGTGTATCGAAGGCAGCTAAGGATTCACTTCATAGCCCTCGATATCGTTCGATATAACTATAAATCACTCTGGGAGACGCGGAATCGCGATATTCACCTTTTCCACACGCTGTGTATCGATGGAAGCTAATAATTCACTTCATAGCCCTCGATATCGTTCGATATAAAGATAAATCACTCTGGGAGACGCGGATTCGCGACATTCATCTATTCCACACGCTGTGTATCGAAGGCAGCTAAGGATTCACTTCCTAGCCCTCGATATCGTTCGATATAACGATAAATCACTCTGGGCGACGCGGAATCGCGTTATTCATCTATTCCACACGCTGTGTATCGAAGGAAGCTAAGGATTCACTTCCTATCCCTCGATATCCTTCGATATAACGATAAATCACTCTGGGAGACGCGGAATCGCGATATTCACCTTTTCCACACGCTGTGTATCGATGGAAGCTAATAATTCACTTCATAGCCCTCGATATCGTTCGATATAAAGATAAATCACTCTGGGAGACGCGGATTCGCGACATTCATCTATTCCACACGCTGTGTATCGAAGGCAGCTAAGGATTCACTTCCTAGCCCTCGATATCGTTCGATATAACGATAAATCACTCTGGGCGACGCGGAATCGCGTTATTCATCTATTCCACACGCTGTGTATCGAAGGAAGCTAAGGATTCACTTCCTATCCCTCGATATCCTTCGATATAACGATAAATCACTCTGGCAGACGCGGAATCGCGATATTCACCTTTTCCACACGCTGTGTATCGATGGAAGCTAATAATTCACTTCATAGCCCTCGATATCGTTCGATATAAAGATAAATCACTCTGGGAGACGCGGATTCGCGACATTCATCTATTCCACACGCTGTGTATCGAAGGCAGCTAAGGATTCACTTCCTAGCCCTCGATAGCGTTCGATATAACGATAAATCACTCTGGGCGACGCGGAATCGCGATATTCACCTTTTCCACACGATGTGTATCGATGGAAGCTAAGGATTCACTTCCTAGCCCTCGATATCGTTCGATATAACGATAAATCACTCTGGGAGACGCGGATTCGCGATATTCATCTATTCCACACGCTTTGTATCGAAGGAAGCTAAGGATTCACTTCCTAGCCAACGATATCGTTCGATATAACGATAAATAACTCTGGGCGACTCGGAATCGCGTTACTTACCTTTTCCACACGCTGTGTATCGAAGGAAGCTAAGGATTCACTTCCTAGCCAACGATATCGTTCGATATAACGATAAAGTACTCTGGGCGAATCGGAATCGCGTTATTTACCTTTTCCACAAGCTGTGTATCGAAGGCAGAGAAGGATTCACTTCCTAGCCCTCGATATCTTTCGATATAACGATAAATCACTCTGGGCGACGCGGAATCGCGATATTCACCTTTTCCACACGATGTGTATGGATGGAAGCTAAGGATTCACTTCCTAGCCCTCGATATCGTTCGATATAACGATAAATCACTCTGGGAGACGCGGATTCGCGATATTCATCTATTCCACACGCTGTGTATCGAATGAAGCTAAGGATTCACTTCCTAGCCCTCGACATCGTTCGATATAACGATAAATCACTCTGGGCGACTCGGAATCGCTTTATTTAACTTTTCCACACGCTGTGTATCGAAGGAAGCTAAGGATTCACTTCCTAGCCAACGATATCGTTCGATATAACGATAAAGTACTCTGGGCGAATCGGAATCGCGTTATTTACCTTTTCCACACGCTGTGTATCGAAGGAAGCTGAGGATTCACTTCATAGCCCTTGATATCGTTCGATATAACGATAAATCACTCTGGGCGACTCGGAATCGCGTTATTTACCTTTTCCACACGCTGTGTATCGAAGGCAGCTAAGGATTCACTTCATAGCCCTCTATATCGTTCGATATAACTATAAATCACTCTGGCAGACGCGGAATCGCGATATTCACCTTTTCCACAGGCTGTGTATCGATGGAAGCTAAGGATTCACTTCCTAGCCCTCGATATCGTTCGATATAACGATAAATCACTCTGGGAGAGGCGGATTCGCGATATTCATCTATTCCACACGCTGTGTATCGAATGAAGCTAAGGATTCACTTCCTAGCCCTCGACATCGTTCGATATAACGATAAATCACTCTGGGCGACTCGGAATCGCGTTATTTACCTTTTCCACACGCTGTGTATCGAAGGCAGCTAAGGATTCTCTTCCTAGCCCTCGATATCGTTCGATATAACGATAAATCACTCTGGGCGACTCGGAATCGCGTTATTTACCTTTTCCACACGCTGTGTATCGAAGGCAGCTAAGGATTCACTTCATAGCCCTCGATATCGTTCGATATATCTGTAAATCACTCTTTGAGACGCGGAATCGCGTTATTTACCTTTTCCACACGCTGTGTATCGAAGGCAGCTAAGGATTCACTTCATAGCCCTCTATATCGTTCGATATAACTATAAATCACTCTGGCAGACGCGGAATCGCGATATTCACCTTTTCCACAGGCTGTGTATCGATGGAAGCTAAGGATTCACTTCCTAGCCCTCGATATCGTTCGATATAACGATAAATCACTCTGGGAGAGGCGGATTCGCGATATTCATCTATTCCACACGCTGTGTATCGAATGAAGCTAAGGATTCACTTCCTAGCCCTCGACATCGTTCGATATAACGATAAATCACTCTGGGCGACTCGGAATCGCGTTATTTACCTTTTCCACACGCTGTGTATCGAAGGCAGCTAAGGATTCACTTCCTAGCCCTCGATATCGTTCGATATAACGATAAATCACTCTGGGCGACTCGGAATCGCGTTATTTACCTTTTCCACACGCTGTGTATCGAAGGCAGCTAAGGATTCACTTCATAGCCCTCGATATCGTTCGATATATCTGTAAATCACTCTTTGAGACGCGGAATCGCGATATTCACCTTTTCCACACGTTGTGTATCGATGGCAGCTAAGGATTCACTTCCTAGCCCTCGATATCGTTCGATATAACTATAAATCACTCTGGGAGACGCGGAATCGCGATATTCACCTTTTCCACACGCTGTGTATCGATGGAAGCTAAGGATTCACTTTGTAGCCCTCGATAGCGTTCGATATAACGATAAATCACTCTTTGAGACGCGCAATCGCGATATTCACCTTTTCCACACGTTGTGTATCGATGGCAGCTAAGGATTCACTTCCTAGCCCTCGATATCGTTCGATATAACTATAAATCACTCTGGGAGACGCGGAATCGCGATATTCACCTTTTCCACACGCTGTGTATCGATGGAAGCTAAGGATTCACTTTGTAGCCCTCGATAGCGTTCGATATAACGATAAATCACTCTGGGAGAGGCGGATTCGCGATATTCATCTGGTCCACACGCTGTGTATCGAATGAAGCTAAGGATTCACTTCCTAGCCCTCGACATCGTTCGATATAACGATAAATCACTCTGGGCGACTCGGAATCGCGTTATTTACCTTTTCCACACGCTGTGTATCGAAGGCAGCTAAGGATTCACTTCCTAGCCCTCGATATCGTTCGATATAACGATAAATCACTCTGGGCGACTCGGAATCGCGTTATTTACCTTTTCCACACGCTGTGTATCGAAGGCAGCTAAGGATTCACTTCATAGCCCTCGATATCGTTCGATATATCTGTAAATCACTCTTTGAGACGCGGAATCGCGTTATTTACCTTTTCCACACGCTGTGTATCGATGGAAGCTAAGGATTCACTTTGTAGCCCTCGATAGCGTTCGATATAACGATAAATCACTCTGGGAGAGGCGGATTCGCGATATTCATCTATTCCACACGCTGTGTATCGAATGAAGCTAAGGATTCACTTCCTAGCCCTCGACATCGTTCGATATAACGATAAATCACTCTGGGCGACTCGGAATCGCGTTATTTACCTTTTCCACACGCTGTGTATCGAAGGCAGCTAAGGATTCACTTCCTAGCCCTCGATATCGTTCGATATAACGATAAATCACTCTGGGCGACTCGGAATCGCGTTATTTACCTTTTCCACACGCTGTGTATCGAAGGCAGCTAAGGATTCACTTCATAGCCCTCGATATCGTTCGATATATCTGTAAATCACTCTTTGAGACGCGGAATCGCGTTATTTACCTTTTCCACACGCTGTGTATCGAAGGCAGCTAAGGATTCACTTCATAGCCCTCTATATCGTTCGATATAACTATAAATCACTCTGGCAGACGCGGAATCGCGATATTCACCTTTTCCACAGGCTGTGTATCGATGGAAGCTAAGGATTCACTTCCTAGCCCTCGATATCGTTCGATATAACGATAAATCACTCTGGGAGAGGCGGATTCGCGATATTCATCTATTCCACACGCTGTGTATCGAATGAAGCTAAGGATTCACTTCCTAGCCCTCGACATCGTTCGATATAACGATAAATCACTCTGGGCGACTCGGAATCGCGTTATTTACCTTTTCCACACGCTGTGTATCGAAGGCAGCTAAGGATTCACTTCCTAGCCCTCGATATCGTTCGATATAACGATAAATCACTCTGGGCGACTCGAAATCGCGTTATTTACCTTTTCCACACGCTGTGTATCGAAGGCAGCTAAGGATTCACTTCATAGCCCTCGATATCGTTCGATATATCTGTAAATCACTCTTTGAGACGCGGAATCGCGATATTCACCTTTTCCACACGTTGTGTATCGATGGCAGCTAAGGATTCACTTCCTAGCCCTCGATATCGTTCGATATAACTATAAATCACTCTGGGAGACGCGGAATCGCGATATTCACCTTTTCCACACGCTGTGTATCGATGGAAGCTAAGGATTCACTTCATAGCCCTCGATATCGTTCGATATATCTATAAATCACTCTTTGAGACGCGCAATCGCGATATTCACCTTTTCCACACGTTGTGTATCGATGGCAGCTAAGGATTCACTTCCTAGCCCTCGATATCGTTCGATATAACTATAAATCACTCTGGGAGACGCGGAATCGCGATATTCACCTTTTCCACACGCTGTGTATCGATGGAAGCTAAGGATTCACTTTGTAGCCCTCGATAGCGTTCGATATAACGATAAATCACTCTGGGAGACGCGGATTCGCGATATTCATCTATTCCACACGCTGTGTATCGAAGGAAGCTAAGGATTCACTTCCTAGCCCTCGATATGCTTCGATATAACGATAAATCACTCTGGGCGACTCGGAATCGCGTTATTTACCTTTTCCACACGCTGTGTATCGAAGGCAGAGAAGGATTCACTTCCTAGCCCTCGATAGCGTTCGATATAACGATAAATCACTCTGGGAGACGCGGATTCGCGATATTCACCTTTTCCACACGATGTGTATCGATGGAAGCTAAGGATTCACTTCCTAGCCCTCGACATCGTTCGATATAACGATAAATCACTCTGGGCGACGCGGAATCGCGATATTCACCTTTTCCACACGATGTGTATCGATGGAAGCTAAGGATTCACTTCCTAGCCCTCGACATCGTTCGATATAACGATAAATCACTCTGGGCGACGCGGAATCGCGATATTCACCTTTTCCACACGATGTGTATCGATGGAAGCTAAGGATTCACTTCCTAGCCCTCGATATCGTTCGATATAACGATAAATCACTCTGGGAGACGCGGATTCGCGATATTCATCTATTCCACACGCTGTGTATCGAAGGAAGCTAAGGATTCACTTCCTAGCCAACGATATCGTTCGATATAACGATAAAGTACTCTGGGCGAATCGGAATCGCGTTATTTACCTTTTCCACACGCTGTGTATCGAAGGAAGCTGAGGATTCACTTCATAGCCCTCGATATCGTTCGATATAACGATAAATCACTCTGGGCGACTCGGAATCGCGTTATTTACCTTTTCCACACGCTGTGTATCGAAGGCAGCTAAGGATTCACTTTCTAGCCCTCGATATCGTTCGATATAACGATAAATCACTCTGGGCGACTCGGAATCGCGTTATTTACCTTTTCCACACGCTGTGTATCGAAGGCAGCTAAGGATTCACTTCATAGCCCTCGATATCGTTCGATATATCTGTAAATCACTCTTTGAGACGCGGAATCGCGATATTCACCTTTTCCACACGTTGTGTATCGATGGCAGCTAAGGATTCACTTCCTAGCCCTCGATATCGTTCGATATAACTATAAATCACTCTGGGAGACGCGGAATCGCGATATTCACCTTTTCCACACGCTGTGTATCGATGGAAGCTAAGGATTCACTTTGTAGCCCTCGATAGCGTTCGATATAACGATAAATCACTCTGGGAGACGCGGATTCGCGATATTCATCTATTCCACACGCTGTGTATCGAAGGAAGCTAAGGATTCACTTCCTAGCCCTCGATATGCTTCGATATAACGATAAATCACTCTGGGCGACTCGGAATCGCGTTATTTACCTTTTCCACACGCTGTGTATCGAAGGCAGCTAAGGATTCACTTCATAGCCCTCGATATCGTTCGATATATCTATAAATCACTCTTTGAGACGCGCAATCGCGATATTCACCTTTTCCACACGTTGTGTATCGATGGCAGCTAAGGATTCACTTCCTAGCCCTCGAGATCGTTCGATATAACGATAAATCACTCTGGGCGACGCGGAATCGCGATATTCACCTTTTCCACACGATGTGTATCGATGGAAGCTAAGGATTCACTTCCTAGCCCTCGACATCGTTCGATATAACGATAAATCACTCTGGGCGACGCGGAATCGCGATATTCACCTTTTCCACACGATGTGTATCGATGGAAGCTAAGGATTCACTTCCTAGCCCTCGATATCGTTCGATATAACGATAAATCACTCTGGGAGACGCGGATTCGCGATATTCATCTATTCCACACGCTGTGTATCGAATGAAGCTAAGGATTCACTTCCTAGCCCTCGACATCGTTCGATATAACGATAAATCACTCTGGGCGACTCGGAATCGCGTTATTTACCTTTTCCACACGCTGTGTATCGAAGGAAGCTAAGGATTCACTTCCTAGCCAACGATATCGTTCGATATAACGATAAAGTACTCTGGGCGAATCGGAATCGCGTTATTTACCTTTTCCACACGCTGTGTATCGAAGGAAGCTGAGGATTCACTTCATAGCCCTCGATATCGTTCGATATAACGATAAATCACTCTGGGCGACTCGGAATCGCGTTATTTACCTTTTCCACACGCTGTGTATCGAAGGCAGCTAAGGATTCACTTCCTAGCCCTCGATATCTTTCGATATAACGATAAATCACTCTTTGAGACGCGGAATCGCGATATTCACCTTTTCCACACGTTGTGTATCGATGGCAGCTAAGGATTCACTTCCTAGCCCTCGATATCGTTCGATATAACTATAAATCACTCTGGGAGACGCGGATTCGCGATATTCATCTATTCCACACGCTGTGTATCGAATGAAGCTAAGGATTCACTTCCTAGCCCTCGACATCGTTCGATATAACTATAAATCACTCTGGGCGACTCGGAATCGCGTTATTTACCTTTTCCACACGCTGTGTATCGAAGGCAGCTAAGGATTCACTTCATAGCCCTCGATATCGTTCGATATAACGATAAATCACTCTGGGCGACTCGGAATCGCGTTATTTACCTTTTCCACACGCTGTGTATCGAAGGCAGCTAAGGATTCACTTCATAGCCCTCGATATCGTTCGATATAACTATAAATCACTCTGGGAGACGCGGAATCGCGATATTCACCTTTTCCACACGCTGTGTATCGATGGAAGCTAATAATTCACTTCATAGCCCTCGATATCGTTCGATATAAAGATAAATCACTCTGGGAGACGCGGATTCGCGACATTCATCTATTCCACACGCTGTGTATCGAAGGCAGCTAAGGATTCACTTCCTAGCCCTCGATATCGTTCGATATAACGATAAATCACTCTGGGCGACTCGGAATCGCGTTATTTACCTTTTCCACACGCTGTGTATCGAAGGCAGAGAAGGATTCACTTCCTATCCCTCGATAGCGTTCGATATAACGATAAATCACTCTGGGAGACGCGGATTCGCGATATTCACCTTTTCCACACGATGTGTATCGATGGAAGCTAAGGATTCACTTCCTAGCCCTCGACATCGTTCGATATAACGATAAATCACTCTGGGCGACGCGGAATCGCGATATTCACCTTTTCCACACGATGTGTATCGATGGAAGCTAAGGATTCACTTCCTAGCCCTCGATATCGTTCGATATAACGATAAATCACTCTGGGAGACGCGGATTCGCGATATTCATCTATTCCACACGCTGTGTATCGAATGAAGCTAAGGATTCACTTCCTAGCCCTCGACATCGTTCGATATAACGATAAATCACTCTGGGCGACTCGGAATCGCGTTATTTACCTTTTCCACACGCTGTGTATCGAAGGAAGCTAAGGATTCACTTCCTAGCCAACGATATCGTTCGATATAACGATAAAGTACTCTGGGCGAATCGGAATCGCGTTATTTACCTTTTCCACACGCTGTGTATCGAAGGAAGCTGAGGATTCACTTCATAGCCCTCGATATCGTTCGATATAACGATAAATCACTCTGGGCGACTCGGAATCGCGTTATTTACCTTTTCCACACGCTGTGTATCGAAGGCAGCTAAGGATTCACTTCCTAGCCCTCGATATCGTTCGATATATCTATAAATCACTCTTTGAGACGCGCAATCGCGATATTCACCTGTTCCACACGTTGTGTATCGATGGCAGCTAAGGATTCACTTCCTAGCCCTCGATATCGTTCGATATAACTATAAATCACTCTGGGAGACGCGGAATCGCGATATTCACCTTTTCCACACGCTGTGTATCGATGGAAGCTAAGGATTCACTTCCTAGCCCTCGATATCGTTCGATATAACGATAAATCACTCTGGGAGACGCGGATTCGCGATATTCATCTATTCCACACGCTGTGTATCGAATGAAGCTAAGGATTCACTTCCTAGCCCTCGACATCGTTCGATATAACGATAAATCACTCTGGGCGACTCGGAATCGCGTTATTTACCTTTTCCACACGCTGTGTATCGAAGGAAGCTAAGGATTCACTTCCTAGCCAACGATATCGTTCGATATAAGGATAAAGTACTCTGGGCGAATCGGAATCGCGTTATTTACCTTTTCCACACGCTGTGTATCGAAGGAAGCTGAGGATTCACTTCATAGCCCTCGATATCGTTCGATATAACGATAAATCACTCTGGGCGACTCGGAATCGCGTTATTTACCTTTTCCACACGCTGTGTATCGAAGGCAGCTAAGGATTCACTTCCTAGCCCTCGATATCGTTCGATATAACGATAAATCACTCTTTGAGACGCGGAATCGCGATATTCACCTTTTCCACACGTTGTGTATCGATGGCAGCTAAGGATTCACTTCCTAGCCCTCGATATCGTTCGATATAACTATAAATCACTCTGGGAGACGCGGATTCGCGATATTCATCTATTCCACACGCTGTGTATCGAATGAAGCTAAGTATTCACTTCCTAGCCCTCGACATCGTTCGATATAACTATAAATCACTCTGGGCGACTCGGAATCGCGTTATTTACCTTTTCCACACGCTGTGTATCGAAGGCAGCTAAGGATTCACTTCATAGCCCTCGATATCGTTCGATATATCTGTAAATCACTCTTTGAGACGCGGAATCGCGATATTCACCTTTTCCACACGTTGTGTATCGATGGCAGCTAAGGATTCACTTCCTAGCCCTCGATATCGTTCGATATAACTATAAATCACTCTGGGAGACGCGGAATCGCGATATTCACCTTTTCCACACGCTGTGTATCGATGGAAGCTAAGGATTCACTTTGTAGCCCTCGATAGCGTTCGATATAACGATAAATCACTCTGGGAGACGCGGATTCGCGATATTCATCTATTCCACACGCTGTGTATCGAAGGAAGCTAAGGATTCACTTCCTAGCCCTCGATATGCTTCGATATAACGATAAATCACTCTGGGCGACTCGGAATCGCGTTATTTACCTTTTCCACACGCTGTGTATCGAAGGCAGCTAAGGATTCACTTCATAGCCCTCGATATCGTTCGATATATCTATAAATCACTCTTTGAGACGCGCAATCGCGATATTCACCTTTTCCACACGTTGTGTATCGATGGCAGCTAAGGATTCACTTCCTAGCCCTCGAGATCGTTCGATATAACGATAAATCACTCTGGGCGACGCGGAATCGCGATATTCACCTTTTCCACACGATGTGTATCGATGGAAGCTAAGGATTCACTTCCTAGCCCTCGACATCGTTCGATATAACGATAAATCACTCTGGGCGACGCGGAATCGCGATATTCACCTTTTCCACACGATGTGTATCGATGGAAGCTAAGGATTCACTTCCTAGCCCTCGATATCGTTCGATATAACGATAAATCACTCTGGGAGACGCGGATTCGCGATATTCATCTATTCCACACGCTGTGTATCGAATGAAGCTAAGGATTCACTTCCTAGCCCTCGACATCGTTCGATATAACGATAAATCACTCTGGGCGACTCGGAATCGCGTTATTTACCTTTTCCACACGCTGTGTATCGAAGGAAGCTAAGGATTCACTTCCTAGCCAACGATATCGTTCGATATAACGATAAAGTACTCTGGGCGAATCGGAATCGCGTTATTTACCTTTTCCACACGCTGTGTATCGAAGGAAGCTGAGGATTCACTTCATAGCCCTCGATATCGTTCGATATAACGATAAATCACTCTGGGCGACTCGGAATCGCGTTATTTACCTTTTCCACACGCTGTGTATCGAAGGCAGCTAAGGATTCACTTCCTAGCCCTCGATATCTTTCGATATAACGATAAATCACTCTTTGAGACGCGGAATCGCGATATTCACCTTTTCCACACGTTGTGTATCGATGGCAGCTAAGGATTCACTTCCTAGCCCTCGATATCGTTCGATATAACTATAAATCACTCTGGGAGACGCGGATTCGCGATATTCATCTATTCCACACGCTGTGTATCGAATGAAGCTAAGGATTCACTTCCTAGCCCTCGACATCGTTCGATATAACTATAAATCACTCTGGGCGACTCGGAATCGCGTTATTTACCTTTTCCACACGCTGTGTATCGAAGGCAGCTAAGGATTCACTTCATAGCCCTCGATATCGTTCGATATAACGATAAATCACTCTGGGCGACTCGGAATCGCGTTATTTACCTTTTCCACACGCTGTGTATCGAAGGCAGCTAAGGATTCACTTCATAGCCCTCGATATCGTTCGATATAACTATAAATCACTCTGGGAGACGCGGAATCGCGATATTCACCTTTTCCACACGCTGTGTATCGATGGAAGCTAATAATTCACTTCATAGCCCTCGATATCGTTCGATATAAAGATAAATCACTCTGGGAGACGCGGATTCGCGACATTCATCTATTCCACACGCTGTGTATCGAAGGCAGCTAAGGATTCACTTCCTAGCCCTCGATATCGTTCGATATAACGATAAATCACTCTGGGCGACTCGGAATCGCGTTATTTACCTTTTCCACACGCTGTGTATCGAAGGCAGAGAAGGATTCACTTCCTATCCCTCGATAGCGTTCGATATAACGATAAATCACTCTGGGAGACGCGGATTCGCGATATTCACCTTTTCCACACGATGTGTATCGATGGAAGCTAAGGATTCACTTCCTAGCCCTCGACATCGTTCGATATAACGATAAATCACTCTGGGCGACGCGGAATCGCGATATTCACCTTTTCCACACGATGTGTATCGATGGAAGCTAAGGATTCACTTCCTAGCCCTCGATATCGTTCGATATAACGATAAATCACTCTGGGAGACGCGGATTCGCGATATTCATCTATTCCACACGCTGTGTATCGAATGAAGCTAAGGATTCACTTCCTAGCCCTCGACATCGTTCGATATAACGATAAATCACTCTGGGCGACTCGGAATCGCGTTATTTACCTTTTCCACACGCTGTGTATCGAAGGAAGCTAAGGATTCACTTCCTAGCCAACGATATCGTTCGATATAACGATAAAGTACTCTGGGCGAATCGGAATCGCGTTATTTACCTTTTCCACACGCTGTGTATCGAAGGAAGCTGAGGATTCACTTCATAGCCCTCGATATCGTTCGATATAACGATAAATCACTCTGGGCGACTCGGAATCGCGTTATTTACCTTTTCCACACGCTGTGTATCGAAGGCAGCTAAGGATTCACTTCCTAGCCCTCGATATCGTTCGATATATCTATAAATCACTCTTTGAGACGCGCAATCGCGATATTCACCTGTTCCACACGTTGTGTATCGATGGCAGCTAAGGATTCACTTCCTAGCCCTCGATATCGTTCGATATAACTATAAATCACTCTGGGAGACGCGGAATCGCGATATTCACCTTTTCCACACGCTGTGTATCGATGGAAGCTAAGGATTCACTTCCTAGCCCTCGATATCGTTCGATATAACTATAAATCACTCTGGGAGACGCGGATTCGCGATATTCATCTATTCCACACGCTGTGTATCGAATGAAGCTAAGTATTCACTTCCTAGCCCTCGACATCGTTCGATATAACTATAAATCACTCTGGGCGACTCGGAATCGCGTTATTTACCTTTTCCACACGCTGTGTATCGAAGGCAGCTAAGGATTCACTTCATAGCCCTCGATATCGTTCGATATAACGATAAATCACTCTGGGCGACTCGGAATCGCGTTATTTACCTTTTCCACACGCTGTGTATCGAAGGCAGCTAAGGATTCACTTCATAGCCCTCGATATCGTTCGATATAACTATAAATCACTCTGGGAGACGCGGAATCGCGATATTCACCTTTTCCACACGCTGTGTATCGATGGAAGCTAATAATTCACTTCATAGCCCTCGATATCGTTCGATATAAAGATAAATCACTCTGGGAGACGCGGATTCGCGACATTCATCTATTCCACACGCTGTGTATCGAAGGCAGCTAAGGATTCACTTCCTAGCCCTCGATATCGTTCGATATAACGATAAATCACTCTGGGCGACGCGGAATCGCGTTATTCATCTATTCCACACGCTGTGTATCGAAGGAAGCTAAGGATTCACTTCCTATCCCTCGATATCCTTCGATATAACGATAAATCACTCTGGGAGACGCGGAATCGCGATATCCACCTTTTCCACACGCTGTGTATCGATGGAAGCTAATAATTCACTTCATAGCCCTCGATATCGTTCGATATAAAGATAAATCACTCTGGGAGACGCGGATTCGCGACATTCATCTATTCCACACGCTGTGTATCGAAGGCAGCTAAGGATTCACTTCCTAGCCCTCGATATCGTTCGATATAACGATAAATCACTCTGGGCGACGCGGAATCGCGTTATTCATCTATTCCACACGCTGTGTATCGAAGGAAGCTAAGGATTCACTTCCTATCCCTCGATATCCTTCGATATAACGATAAATCACTCTGGCAGACGCGGAATCGCGATATTCACCTTTTCCACACGCTGTGTATCGATGGAAGCTAATAATTCACTTCATAGCCCTCGATATCGTTCGATATAAAGATAAATCACTCTGGGAGACGCGGATTCGCGACATTCATCTATTCCACACGCTGTGTATCGAAGGCAGCTAAGGATTCACTTCCTAGCCCTCGATATCGTTCGATATAACGATAAATCACTCTGGGCGACTCGGAATCGCGTTATTTACCTTTTCCACACGCTGTGTATCGAAGGCAGCTAAGGATTCACTTCCTAGCCCTCGATATCGTTCGATATAACGATAAATCACTCTTTGAGACGCGGAATCGCGATATTCACCTTTTCCACACGCTGTGTATCGATGGAAGCTAAGGATTCACTTCCTAGCCCTCGATATCGTTCGATATAACGATAAATCACTCTGGGAGACGCGGATTCGCGATATTCATCTATTCCACACGCTGTGTATCGAATGAAGCTAAGGATTCACTTCCTAGCCCTCGACATCGTTCGATATAACGATAAATCACTCTGGGCGACTCGGAATCGCGTTATTTACCTTTTCCACACGCTGTGTATCGAAGGAAGCTAAGGATTCACTTCCTAGCCAACGATATCGTTCGATATAAGGATAAAGTACTCTGGGCGAATCGGAATCGCGTTATTTACCTTTTCCACACGCTGTGTATCGAAGGAAGCTGAGGATTCACTTCATAGCCCTCGATATCGTTCGATATAACGATAAATCACTCTGGGCGACTCGGAATCGCGTTATTTACCTTTTCCACACGCTGTGTATCGAAGGCAGCTAAGGATTCACTTCCTAGCCCTCGATATCGTTCGATATAACGATAAATCACTCTTTGAGACGCGGAATCGCGATATTCACCTTTTCCACACGTTGTGTATCGATGGCAGCTAAGGATTCACTTCCTAGCCCTCGATATCGTTCGATATAACTATAAATCACTCTGGGAGACGCGGATTCGCGATATTCATCTATTCCACACGCTGTGTATCGAATGAAGCTAAGTATTCACTTCCTAGCCCTCGACATCGTTCGATATAACTATAAATCACTCTGGGCGACTCGGAATCGCGTTATTTACCTTTTCCACACGCTGTGTATCGAAGGCAGCTAAGGATTCACTTCATAGCCCTCGATATCGTTCGATATATCTGTAAATCACTCTTTGAGACGCGGAATCGCGATATTCACCTTTTCCACACGTTGTGTATCGATGGCAGCTAAGGATTCACTTCCTAGCCCTCGATATCGTTCGATATAACTATAAATCACTCTGGGAGACGCGGAATCGCGATATTCACCTTTTCCACACGCTGTGTATCGATGGAAGCTAAGGATTCACTTTGTAGCCCTCGATAGCGTTCGATATAACGATAAATCACTCTGGGAGACGCGGATTCGCGATATTCATCTATTCCACACGCTGTGTATCGAAGGAAGCTAAGGATTCACTTCCTAGCCCTCGATATGCTTCGATATAACGATAAATCACTCTGGGCGACTCGGAATCGCGTTATTTACCTTTTCCACACGCTGTGTATCGAAGGCAGCTAAGGATTCACTTCATAGCCCTCGATATCGTTCGATATATCTATAAATCACTCTTTGAGACGCGCAATCGCGATATTCACCTTTTCCACACGTTGTGTATCGATGGCAGCTAAGGATTCACTTCCTAGCCCTCGAGATCGTTCGATATAACGATAAATCACTCTGGGCGACGCGGAATCGCGATATTCACCTTTTCCACACGATGTGTATCGATGGAAGCTAAGGATTCACTTCCTAGCCCTCGACATCGTTCGATATAACGATAAATCACTCTGGGCGACGCGGAATCGCGATATTCACCTTTTCCACACGATGTGTATCGATGGAAGCTAAGGATTCACTTCCTAGCCCTCGATATCGTTCGATATAACGATAAATCACTCTGGGAGACGCGGATTCGCGATATTCATCTATTCCACACGCTGTGTATCGAATGAAGCTAAGGATTCACTTCCTAGCCCTCGACATCGTTCGATATAACGATAAATCACTCTGGGCGACTCGGAATCGCGTTATTTACCTTTTCCACACGCTGTGTATCGAAGGAAGCTAAGGATTCACTTCCTAGCCAACGATATCGTTCGATATAACGATAAAGTACTCTGGGCGAATCGGAATCGCGTTATTTACCTTTTCCACACGCTGTGTATCGAAGGAAGCTGAGGATTCACTTCATAGCCCTCGATATCGTTCGATATAACGATAAATCACTCTGGGCGACTCGGAATCGCGTTATTTACCTTTTCCACACGCTGTGTATCGAAGGCAGCTAAGGATTCACTTCCTAGCCCTCGATATCTTTCGATATAACGATAAATCACTCTTTGAGACGCGGAATCGCGATATTCACCTTTTCCACACGTTGTGTATCGATGGCAGCTAAGGATTCACTTCCTAGCCCTCGATATCGTTCGATATAACTATAAATCACTCTGGGAGACGCGGATTCGCGATATTCATCTATTCCACACGCTGTGTATCGAATGAAGCTAAGGATTCACTTCCTAGCCCTCGACATCGTTCGATATAACTATAAATCACTCTGGGCGACTCGGAATCGCGTTATTTACCTTTTCCACACGCTGTGTATCGAAGGCAGCTAAGGATTCACTTCATAGCCCTCGATATCGTTCGATATAACGATAAATCACTCTGGGCGACTCGGAATCGCGTTATTTACCTTTTCCACACGCTGTGTATCGAAGGCAGCTAAGGATTCACTTCATAGCCCTCGATATCGTTCGATATAACTATAAATCACTCTGGGAGACGCGGAATCGCGATATTCACCTTTTCCACACGCTGTGTATCGATGGAAGCTAATAATTCACTTCATAGCCCTCGATATCGTTCGATATAAAGATAAATCACTCTGGGAGACGCGGATTCGCGACATTCATCTATTCCACACGCTGTGTATCGAAGGCAGCTAAGGATTCACTTCCTAGCCCTCGATATCGTTCGATATAACGATAAATCACTCTGGGCGACTCGGAATCGCGTTATTTACCTTTTCCACACGCTGTGTATCGAAGGCAGAGAAGGATTCACTTCCTATCCCTCGATAGCGTTCGATATAACGATAAATCACTCTGGGAGACGCGGATTCGCGATATTCACCTTTTCCACACGATGTGTATCGATGGAAGCTAAGGATTCACTTCCTAGCCCTCGACATCGTTCGATATAACGATAAATCACTCTGGGCGACGCGGAATCGCGATATTCACCTTTTCCACACGATGTGTATCGATGGAAGCTAAGGATTCACTTCCTAGCCCTCGATATCGTTCGATATAACGATAAATCACTCTGGGAGACGCGGATTCGCGATATTCATCTATTCCACACGCTGTGTATCGAATGAAGCTAAGGATTCACTTCCTAGCCCTCGACATCGTTCGATATAACGATAAATCACTCTGGGCGACTCGGAATCGCGTTATTTACCTTTTCCACACGCTGTGTATCGAAGGAAGCTAAGGATTCACTTCCTAGCCAACGATATCGTTCGATATAACGATAAAGTACTCTGGGCGAATCGGAATCGCGTTATTTACCTTTTCCACACGCTGTGTATCGAAGGAAGCTGAGGATTCACTTCATAGCCCTCGATATCGTTCGATATAACGATAAATCACTCTGGGCGACTCGGAATCGCGTTATTTACCTTTTCCACACGCTGTGTATCGAAGGCAGCTAAGGATTCACTTCCTAGCCCTCGATATCGTTCGATATATCTATAAATCACTCTTTGAGACGCGCAATCGCGATATTCACCTGTTCCACACGTTGTGTATCGATGGCAGCTAAGGATTCACTTCCTAGCCCTCGATATCGTTCGATATAACTATAAATCACTCTGGGAGACGCGGAATCGCGATATTCACCTTTTCCACACGCTGTGTATCGATGGAAGCTAAGGATTCACTTCCTAGCCCTCGATATCGTTCGATATAACTATAAATCACTCTGGGAGACGCGGATTCGCGATATTCATCTATTCCACACGCTGTGTATCGAATGAAGCTAAGTATTCACTTCCTAGCCCTCGACATCGTTCGATATAACTATAAATCACTCTGGGCGACTCGGAATCGCGTTATTTACCTTTTCCACACGCTGTGTATCGAAGGCAGCTAAGGATTCACTTCATAGCCCTCGATATCGTTCGATATAACGATAAATCACTCTGGGCGACTCGGAATCGCGTTATTTACCTTTTCCACACGCTGTGTATCGAAGGCAGCTAAGGATTCACTTCATAGCCCTCGATATCGTTCGATATAACTATAAATCACTCTGGGAGACGCGGAATCGCGATATTCACCTTTTCCACACGCTGTGTATCGATGGAAGCTAATAATTCACTTCATAGCCCTCGATATCGTTCGATATAAAGATAAATCACTCTGGGAGACGCGGATTCGCGACATTCATCTATTCCACACGCTGTGTATCGAAGGCAGCTAAGGATTCACTTCCTAGCCCTCGATATCGTTCGATATAACGATAAATCACTCTGGGCGACGCGGAATCGCGTTATTCATCTATTCCACACGCTGTGTATCGAAGGAAGCTAAGGATTCACTTCCTATCCCTCGATATCCTTCGATATAACGATAAATCACTCTGGGAGACGCGGAATCGCGATATCCACCTTTTCCACACGCTGTGTATCGATGGAAGCTAATAATTCACTTCATAGCCCTCGATATCGTTCGATATAAAGATAAATCACTCTGGGAGACGCGGATTCGCGACATTCATCTATTCCACACGCTGTGTATCGAAGGCAGCTAAGGATTCACTTCCTAGCCCTCGATATCGTTCGATATAACGATAAATCACTCTGGGCGACGCGGAATCGCGTTATTCATCTATTCCACACGCTGTGTATCGAAGGAAGCTAAGGATTCACTTCCTATCCCTCGATATCCTTCGATATAACGATAAATCACTCTGGCAGACGCGGAATCGCGATATTCACCTTTTCCACACGCTGTGTATCGATGGAAGCTAATAATTCACTTCATAGCCCTCGATATCGTTCGATATAAAGATAAATCACTCTGGGAGACGCGGATTCGCGACATTCATCTATTCCACACGCTGTGTATCGAAGGCAGCTAAGGATTCACTTCCTAGCCCTCGATAGCGTTCGATATAACGATAAATCACTCTGGGCGACGCGGAATCGCGATATTCACCTTTTCCACACGATGTGTATCGATGGAAGCTAAGGATTCACTTCCTAGCCCTCGATATCGTTCGATATAACGATAAATCACTCTGGGAGACGCGGATTCGCGATATTCATCTATTCCACACGCTTTGTATCGAAGGAAGCTAAGGATTCACTTCCTAGCCAACGATATCGTTCGATATAACGATAAATAACTCTGGGCGACTCGGAATCGCGTTACTTACCTTTTCCACACGCTGTGTATCGAAGGAAGCTAAGGATTCACTTCCTAGCCAACGATATCGTTCGATATAACGATAAAGTACTCTGGGCGAATCGGAATCGCGTTATTTACCTTTTCCACAAGCTGTGTATCGAAGGCAGAGAAGGATTCACTTCCTAGCCCTCGATATCTTTCGATATAACGATAAATCACTCTGGGCGACGCGGAATCGCGATATTCACATTTTCCACACGATGTGTATGGATGGAAGCTAAGGATTCACTTCCTAGCCCTCGATATCGTTCGATATAACGATAAATCACTCTGGGAGACGCGGATTCGCGATATTCATCTATTCCACACGCTGTGTATCGAATGAAGCTAAGGATTCACTTCCTAGCCCTCGACATCGTTCGATATAACGATAAATCACTCTGGGCGACTCGGAATCGCTTTATTTAACTTTTCCACACGCTGTGTATCGAAGGAAGCTAAGGATTCACTTCCTAGCCAACGATATCGTTCGATATAACGATAAAGTACTCTGGGCGAATCGGAATCGCGTTATTTACCTTTTCCACACGCTGTGTATCGAAGGAAGCTGAGGATTCACTTCATAGCCCTTGATATCGTTCGATATAACGATAAATCACTCTGGGCGACTCGGAATCGCGTTATTTACCTTTTCCACACGCTGTGTATCGAAGGCAGCTAAGGATTCACTTCATAGCCCTCTATATCGTTCGATATAACTATAAATCACTCTGGCAGACGCGGAATCGCGATATTCACCTTTTCCACAGGCTGTGTATCGATGGAAGCTAAGGATTCACTTCCTAGCCCTCGATATCGTTCGATATAACGATAAATCACTCTGGGAGAGGCGGATTCGCGATATTCATCTATTCCACACGCTGTGTATCGAATGAAGCTAAGGATTCACTTCCTAGCCCTCGACATCGTTCGATATAACGATAAATCACTCTGGGCGACTCGGAATCGCGTTATTTACCTTTTCCACACGCTGTGTATCGAAGGCAGCTAAGGATTCTCTTCCTAGCCCTCGATATCGTTCGATATAACGATAAATCACTCTGGGCGACTCGGAATCGCGTTATTTACCTTTTCCACACGCTGTGTATCGAAGGCAGCTAAGGATTCACTTCATAGCCCTCGATATCGTTCGATATATCTGTAAATCACTCTTTGAGACGCGGAATCGCGTTATTTACCTTTTCCACACGCTGTGTATCGAAGGCAGCTAAGGATTCACTTCATAGCCCTCTATATCGTTCGATATAACTATAAATCACTCTGGCAGACGCGGAATCGCGATATTCACCTTTTCCACAGGCTGTGTATCGATGGAAGCTAAGGATTCACTTCCTAGCCCTCGATATCGTTCGATATAACGATAAATCACTCTGGGAGAGGCGGATTCGCGATATTCATCTATTCCACACGCTGTGTATCGAATGAAGCTAAGGATTCACTTCCTAGCCCTCGACATCGTTCGATATAACGATAAATCACTCTGGGCGACTCGGAATCGCGTTATTTACCTTTTCCACACGCTGTGTATCGAAGGCAGCTAAGGATTCACTTCCTAGCCCTCGATATCGTTCGATATAACGATAAATCACTCTGGGCGACTCGGAATCGCGTTATTTACCTTTTCCACACGCTGTGTATCGAAGGCAGCTAAGGATTCACTTCATAGCCCTCGATATCGTTCGATATATCTGTAAATCACTCTTTGAGACGCGGAATCGCGATATTCACCTTTTCCACACGTTGTGTATCGATGGCAGCTAAGGATTCACTTCCTAGCCCTCGATATCGTTCGATATAACTATAAATCACTCTGGGAGACGCGGAATCGCGATATTCACCTTTTCCACACGCTGTGTATCGATGGAAGCTAAGGATTCACTTTGTAGCCCTCGATAGCGTTCGATATAACGATAAATCACTCTTTGAGACGCGCAATCGCGATATTCACCTTTTCCACACGTTGTGTATCGATGGCAGCTAAGGATTCACTTCCTAGCCCTCGATATCGTTCGATATATCTATAAATCACTCTTTGAGACGCGCAATCGCGATATTCACCTGTTCCACACGTTGTGTATCGATGGCAGCTAAGGATTCACTTCCTAGCCCTCGATATCGTTCGATATAACTATAAATCACTCTGGGAGACGCGGAATCGCGATATTCACCTTTTCCACACGCTGTGTATCGATGGAAGCTAAGGATTCACTTCCTAGCCCTCGATATCGTTCGATATAACGATAAATCACTCTGGGAGACGCGGATTCGCGATATTCATCTATTCCACACGCTGTGTATCGAATGAAGCTAAGGATTCACTTCCTAGCCCTCGACATCGTTCGATATAACGATAAATCACTCTGGGCGACTCGGAATCGCGTTATTTACCTTTTCCACACGCTGTGTATCGAAGGAAGCTAAGGATTCACTTCCTAGCCAACGATATCGTTTGATATAAGGATAAAGTACTCTGGGCGAATCGGAATCGCGTTATTTACCTTTTCCACACGCTGTGTATCGAAGGAAGCTGAGGATTCACTTCATAGCCCTCGATATCGTTCGATATAACGATAAATCACTCTGGGCGACTCGGAATCGCGTTATTTACCTTTTCCACACGCTGTGTATCGAAGGCAGCTAAGGATTCACTTCCTAGCCCTCGATATCGTTCGATATAACGATAAATCACTCTTTGAGACGCGGAATCGCGATATTCACCTTTTCCACACGTTGTGTATCGATGGCAGCTAAGGATTCACTTCCTAGCCCTCGATATCGTTCGATATAACTATAAATCACTCTGGGAGACGCGGATTCGCGATATTCATCTATTCCACACGCTGTGTATCGAATGAAGCTAAGTATTCACTTCCTAGCCCTCGACATCGTTCGATATAACTATAAATCACTCTGGGCGACTCGGAATCGCGTTATTTACCTTTTCCACACGCTGTGTATCGAAGGCAGCTAAGGATTCACTTCATAGCCCTCGATATCGTTCGATATATCTGTAAATCACTCTTTGAGACGCGGAATCGCGATATTCACCTTTTCCACACGTTGTGTATCGATGGCAGCTAAGGATTCACTTCCTAGCCCTCGATATCGTTCGATATAACTATAAATCACTCTGGGAGACGCGGAATCGCGATATTCACCTTTTCCACACGCTGTGTATCGATGGAAGCTAAGGATTCACTTTGTAGCCCTCGATAGCGTTCGATATAACGATAAATCACTCTGGGAGACGCGGATTCGCGATATTCATCTATTCCACACGCTGTGTATCGAAGGAAGCTAAGGATTCACTTCCTAGCCCTCGATATGCTTCGATATAACGATAAATCACTCTGGGCGACTCGGAATCGCGTTATTTACCTTTTCCACACGCTGTGTATCGAAGGCAGCTAAGGATTCACTTCATAGCCCTCGATATCGTTCGATATATCTATAAATCACTCTTTGAGACGCGCAATCGCGATATTCACCTTTTCCACACGTTGTGTATCGATGGCAGCTAAGGATTCACTTCCTAGCCCTCGAGATCGTTCGATATAACGATAAATCACTCTGGGCGACGCGGAATCGCGATATTCACCTTTTCCACACGATGTGTATCGATGGAAGCTAAGGATTCACTTCCTAGCCCTCGACATCGTTCGATATAACGATAAATCACTCTGGGCGACGCGGAATCGCGATATTCACCTTTTCCACACGATGTGTATCGATGGAAGCTAAGGATTCACTTCCTAGCCCTCGATATCGTTCGATATAACGATAAATCACTCTGGGAGACGCGGATTCGCGATATTCATCTATTCCACACGCTGTGTATCGAATGAAGCTAAGGATTCACTTCCTAGCCCTCGACATCGTTCGATATAACGATAAATCACTCTGGGCGACTCGGAATCGCGTTATTTACCTTTTCCACACGCTGTGTATCGAAGGAAGCTAAGGATTCACTTCCTAGCCAACGATATCGTTCGATATAACGATAAAGTACTCTGGGCGAATCGGAATCGCGTTATTTACCTTTTCCACACGCTGTGTATCGAAGGAAGCTGAGGATTCACTTCATAGCCCTCGATATCGTTCGATATAACGATAAATCACTCTGGGCGACTCGGAATCGCGTTATTTACCTTTTCCACACGCTGTGTATCGAAGGCAGCTAAGGATTCACTTCCTAGCCCTCGATATCTTTCGATATAACGATAAATCACTCTTTGAGACGCGGAATCGCGATATTCACCTTTTCCACACGTTGTGTATCGATGGCAGCTAAGGATTCACTTCCTAGCCCTCGATATCGTTCGATATAACTATAAATCACTCTGGGAGACGCGGATTCGCGATATTCATCTATTCCACACGCTGTGTATCGAATGAAGCTAAGGATTCACTTCCTAGCCCTCGACATCGTTCGATATAACTATAAATCACTCTGGGCGACTCGGAATCGCGTTATTTACCTTTTCCACACGCTGTGTATCGAAGGCAGCTAAGGATTCACTTCATAGCCCTCGATATCGTTCGATATAACGATAAATCACTCTGGGCGACTCGGAATCGCGTTATTTACCTTTTCCACACGCTGTGTATCGAAGGCAGCTAAGGATTCACTTCATAGCCCTCGATATCGTTCGATATAACTATAAATCACTCTGGGAGACGCGGAATCGCGATATTCACCTTTTCCACACGCTGTGTATCGATGGAAGCTAATAATTCACTTCATAGCCCTCGATATCGTTCGATATAAAGATAAATCACTCTGGGAGACGCGGATTCGCGACATTCATCTATTCCACACGCTGTGTATCGAAGGCAGCTAAGGATTCACTTCCTAGCCCTCGATATCGTTCGATATAACGATAAATCACTCTGGGCGACTCGGAATCGCGTTATTTACCTTTTCCACACGCTGTGTATCGAAGGCAGAGAAGGATTCACTTCCTATCCCTCGATAGCGTTCGATATAACGATAAATCACTCTGGGAGACGCGGATTCGCGATATTCACCTTTTCCACACGATGTGTATCGATGGAAGCTAAGGATTCACTTCCTAGCCCTCGACATCGTTCGATATAACGATAAATCACTCTGGGCGACGCGGAATCGCGATATTCACCTTTTCCACACGATGTGTATCGATGGAAGCTAAGGATTCACTTCCTAGCCCTCGATATCGTTCGATATAACGATAAATCACTCTGGGAGACGCGGATTCGCGATATTCATCTATTCCACACGCTGTGTATCGAATGAAGCTAAGGATTCACTTCCTAGCCCTCGACATCGTTCGATATAACGATAAATCACTCTGGGCGACTCGGAATCGCGTTATTTACCTTTTCCACACGCTGTGTATCGAAGGAAGCTAAGGATTCACTTCCTAGCCAACGATATCGTTCGATATAACGATAAAGTACTCTGGGCGAATCGGAATCGCGTTATTTACCTTTTCCACACGCTGTGTATCGAAGGAAGCTGAGGATTCACTTCATAGCCCTCGATATCGTTCGATATAACGATAAATCACTCTGGGCGACTCGGAATCGCGTTATTTACCTTTTCCACACGCTGTGTATCGAAGGCAGCTAAGGATTCACTTCCTAGCCCTCGATATCGTTCGATATATCTATAAATCACTCTTTGAGACGCGCAATCGCGATATTCACCTGTTCCACACGTTGTGTATCGATGGCAGCTAAGGATTCACTTCCTAGCCCTCGATATCGTTCGATATAACTATAAATCACTCTGGGAGACGCGGAATCGCGATATTCACCTTTTCCACACGCTGTGTATCGATGGAAGCTAAGGATTCACTTCCTAGCCCTCGATATCGTTCGATATAACTATAAATCACTCTGGGAGACGCGGATTCGCGATATTCATCTATTCCACACGCTGTGTATCGAATGAAGCTAAGTATTCACTTCCTAGCCCTCGACATCGTTCGATATAACTATAAATCACTCTGGGCGACTCGGAATCGCGTTATTTACCTTTTCCACACGCTGTGTATCGAAGGCAGCTAAGGATTCACTTCATAGCCCTCGATATCGTTCGATATAACGATAAATCACTCTGGGCGACTCGGAATCGCGTTATTTACCTTTTCCACACGCTGTGTATCGAAGGCAGCTAAGGATTCACTTCATAGCCCTCGATATCGTTCGATATAACTATAAATCACTCTGGGAGACGCGGAATCGCGATATTCACCTTTTCCACACGCTGTGTATCGATGGAAGCTAATAATTCACTTCATAGCCCTCGATATCGTTCGATATAAAGATAAATCACTCTGGGAGACGCGGATTCGCGACATTCATCTATTCCACACGCTGTGTATCGAAGGCAGCTAAGGATTCACTTCCTAGCCCTCGATATCGTTCGATATAACGATAAATCACTCTGGGCGACGCGGAATCGCGTTATTCATCTATTCCACACGCTGTGTATCGAAGGAAGCTAAGGATTCACTTCCTATCCCTCGATATCCTTCGATATAACGATAAATCACTCTGGGAGACGCGGAATCGCGATATCCACCTTTTCCACACGCTGTGTATCGATGGAAGCTAATAATTCACTTCATAGCCCTCGATATCGTTCGATATAAAGATAAATCACTCTGGGAGACGCGGATTCGCGACATTCATCTATTCCACACGCTGTGTATCGAAGGCAGCTAAGGATTCACTTCCTAGCCCTCGATATCGTTCGATATAACGATAAATCACTCTGGGCGACGCGGAATCGCGTTATTCATCTATTCCACACGCTGTGTATCGAAGGAAGCTAAGGATTCACTTCCTATCCCTCGATATCCTTCGATATAACGATAAATCACTCTGGCAGACGCGGAATCGCGATATTCACCTTTTCCACACGCTGTGTATCGATGGAAGCTAATAATTCACTTCATAGCCCTCGATATCGTTCGATATAAAGATAAATCACTCTGGGAGACGCGGATTCGCGACATTCATCTATTCCACACGCTGTGTATCGAAGGCAGCTAAGGATTCACTTCCTAGCCCTCGATAGCGTTCGATATAACGATAAATCACTCTGGGCGACGCGGAATCGCGATATTCACCTTTTCCACACGATGTGTATCGATGGAAGCTAAGGATTCACTTCCTAGCCCTCGATATCGTTCGATATAACGATAAATCACTCTGGGAGACGCGGATTCGCGATATTCATCTATTCCACACGCTTTGTATCGAAGGAAGCTAAGGATTCACTTCCTAGCCAACGATATCGTTCGATATAACGATAAATAACTCTGGGCGACTCGGAATCGCGTTACTTACCTTTTCCACACGCTGTGTATCGAAGGAAGCTAAGGATTCACTTCCTAGCCAACGATATCGTTCGATATAACGATAAAGTACTCTGGGCGAATCGGAATCGCGTTATTTACCTTTTCCACAAGCTGTGTATCGAAGGCAGAGAAGGATTCACTTCCTAGCCCTCGATATCTTTCGATATAACGATAAATCACTCTGGGCGACGCGGAATCGCGATATTCACATTTTCCACACGATGTGTATGGATGGAAGCTAAGGATTCACTTCCTAGCCCTCGATATCGTTCGATATAACGATAAATCACTCTGGGAGACGCGGATTCGCGATATTCATCTATTCCACACGCTGTGTATCGAATGAAGCTAAGGATTCACTTCCTAGCCCTCGACATCGTTCGATATAACGATAAATCACTCTGGGCGACTCGGAATCGCTTTATTTAACTTTTCCACACGCTGTGTATCGAAGGAAGCTAAGGATTCACTTCCTAGCCAACGATATCGTTCGATATAACGATAAAGTACTCTGGGCGAATCGGAATCGCGTTATTTACCTTTTCCACACGCTGTGTATCGAAGGAAGCTGAGGATTCACTTCATAGCCCTTGATATCGTTCGATATAACGATAAATCACTCTGGGCGACTCGGAATCGCGTTATTTACCTTTTCCACACGCTGTGTATCGAAGGCAGCTAAGGATTCACTTCATAGCCCTCTATATCGTTCGATATAACTATAAATCACTCTGGCAGACGCGGAATCGCGATATTCACCTTTTCCACAGGCTGTGTATCGATGGAAGCTAAGGATTCACTTCCTAGCCCTCGATATCGTTCGATATAACGATAAATCACTCTGGGAGAGGCGGATTCGCGATATTCATCTATTCCACACGCTGTGTATCGAATGAAGCTAAGGATTCACTTCCTAGCCCTCGACATCGTTCGATATAACGATAAATCACTCTGGGCGACTCGGAATCGCGTTATTTACCTTTTCCACACGCTGTGTATCGAAGGCAGCTAAGGATTCTCTTCCTAGCCCTCGATATCGTTCGATATAACGATAAATCACTCTGGGCGACTCGGAATCGCGTTATTTACCTTTTCCACACGCTGTGTATCGAAGGCAGCTAAGGATTCACTTCATAGCCCTCGATATCGTTCGATATATCTGTAAATCACTCTTTGAGACGCGGAATCGCGTTATTTACCTTTTCCACACGCTGTGTATCGAAGGCAGCTAAGGATTCACTTCATAGCCCTCTATATCGTTCGATATAACTATAAATCACTCTGGCAGACGCGGAATCGCGATATTCACCTTTTCCACAGGCTGTGTATCGATGGAAGCTAAGGATTCACTTCCTAGCCCTCGATATCGTTCGATATAACGATAAATCACTCTGGGAGAGGCGGATTCGCGATATTCATCTATTCCACACGCTGTGTATCGAATGAAGCTAAGGATTCACTTCCTAGCCCTCGACATCGTTCGATATAACGATAAATCACTCTGGGCGACTCGGAATCGCGTTATTTACCTTTTCCACACGCTGTGTATCGAAGGCAGCTAAGGATTCACTTCCTAGCCCTCGATATCGTTCGATATAACGATAAATCACTCTGGGCGACTCGGAATCGCGTTATTTACCTTTTCCACACGCTGTGTATCGAAGGCAGCTAAGGATTCACTTCATAGCCCTCGATATCGTTCGATATATCTGTAAATCACTCTTTGAGACGCGGAATCGCGATATTCACCTTTTCCACACGTTGTGTATCGATGGCAGCTAAGGATTCACTTCCTAGCCCTCGATATCGTTCGATATAACTATAAATCACTCTGGGAGACGCGGAATCGCGATATTCACCTTTTCCACACGCTGTGTATCGATGGAAGCTAAGGATTCACTTTGTAGCCCTCGATAGCGTTCGATATAACGATAAATCACTCTTTGAGACGCGCAATCGCGATATTCACCTTTTCCACACGTTGTGTATCGATGGCAGCTAAGGATTCACTTCCTAGCCCTCGATATCGTTCGATATAACTATAAATCACTCTGGGAGACGCGGAATCGCGATATTCACCTTTTCCACACGCTGTGTATCGATGGAAGCTAAGGATTCACTTTGTAGCCCTCGATAGCGTTCGATATAACGATAAATCACTCTGGGAGAGGCGGATTCGCGATATTCATCTATTCCACACGCTGTGTATCGAATGAAGCTAAGGATTCACTTCCTAGCCCTCGACATCGTTCGATATAACGATAAATCACTCTGGGCGACTCGGAATCGCGTTATTTACCTTTTCCACACGCTGTGTATCGAAGGCAGCTAAGGATTCACTTCCTAGCCCTCGATATCGTTCGATATAACGATAAATCACTCTGGGCGACTCGGAATCGCGTTATTTACCTTTTCCACACGCTGTGTATCGAAGGCAGCTAAGGATTCACTTCATAGCCCTCGATATCGTTCGATATATCTGTAAATCACTCTTTGAGACGCGGAATCGCGTTATTTACCTTTTCCACACGCTGTGTATCGAAGGCAGCTAAGGATTCACTTCATAGCCCTCTATATCGTTCGATATAACTATAAATCACTCTGGCAGACGCGGAATCGCGATATTCACCTTTTCCACAGGCTGTGTATCGATGGAAGCTAAGGATTCACTTCCTAGCCCTCGATATCGTTCGATATAACGATAAATCACTCTGGGAGAGGCGGATTCGCGATATTCATCTATTCCACACGCTGTGTATCGAATGAAGCTAAGGATTCACTTCCTAGCCCTCGACATCGTTCGATATAACGATAAATCACTCTGGGCGACTCGGAATCGCGTTATTTACCTTTTCCACACGCTGTGTATCGAAGGCAGCTAAGGATTCACTTCCTAGCCCTCGATATCGTTCGATATAACGATAAATCACTCTGGGCGACTCGGAATCGCGTTATTTACCTTTTCCACACGCTGTGTATCGAAGGCAGCTAAGGATTCACTTCATAGCCCTCGATATCGTTCGATATATCTGTAAATCACTCTTTGAGACGCGGAATCGCGATATTCACCTTTTCCACACGTTGTGTATCGATGGCAGCTAAGGATTCACTTCCTAGCCCTCGATATCGTTCGATATAACTATAAATCACTCTGGGAGACGCGGAATCGCGATATTCACCTTTTCCACACGCTGTGTATCGATGGAAGCTAAGGATTCACTTCATAGCCCTCGATATCGTTCGATATATCTATAAATCACTCTTTGAGACGCGCAATCGCGATATTCACCTTTTCCACACGTTGTGTATCGATGGCAGCTAAGGATTCACTTCCTAGCCCTCGATATCGTTCGATATAACTATAAATCACTCTGGGAGACGCGGAATCGCGATATTCACCTTTTCCACACGCTGTGTATCGATGGAAGCTAAGGATTCACTTTGTAGCCCTCGATAGCGTTCGATATAACGATAAATCACTCTGGGAGACGCGGATTCGCGATATTCATCTATTCCACACGCTGTGTATCGAAGGAAGCTAAGGATTCACTTCCTAGCCCTCGATATGCTTCGATATAACGATAAATCACTCTGGGCGACTCGGAATCGCGTTATTTACCTTTTCCACACGCTGTGTATCGAAGGCAGAGAAGGATTCACTTCCTAGCCCTCGATAGCGTTCGATATAACGATAAATCACTCTGGGAGACGCGGATTCGCGATATTCACCTTTTCCACACGATGTGTATCGATGGAAGCTAAGGATTCACTTCCTAGCCCTCGACATCGTTCGATATAACGATAAATCACTCTGGGCGACGCGGAATCGCGATATTCACCTTTTCCACACGATGTGTATCGATGGAAGCTAAGGATTCACTTCCTAGCCCTCGATATCGTTCGATATAACGATAAATCACTCTGGGAGACGCGGATTCGCGATATTCATCTATTCCACACGCTGTGTATCGAATGAAGCTAAGGATTCACTTCCTAGCCCTCGACATCGTTCGATATAACGATAAATCACTCTGGGCGACTCGGAATCGCGTTATTTACCTTTTCCACACGCTGTGTATCGAAGGAAGCTAAGGATTCACTTCCTAGCCAACGATATCGTTCGATATAACGATAAAGTACTCTGGGCGAATCGGAATCGCGTTATTTACCTTTTCCACACGCTGTGTATCGAAGGAAGCTGAGGATTCACTTCATAGCCCTCGATATCGTTCGATATAACGATAAATCACTCTGGGCGACTCGGAATCGCGTTATTTACCTTTTCCACACGCTGTGTATCGAAGGCAGCTAAGGATTCACTTCCTAGCCCTCGATATCGTTCGATATAACGATAAATCACTCTGGGCGACTCGGAATCGCGTTATTTACCTTTTCCACACGCTGTGTATCGAAGGCAGCTAAGGATTCACTTCATAGCCCTCGATATCGTTCGATATATCTGTAAATCACTCTTTGAGACGCGGAATCGCGATATTCACCTTTTCCACACGTTGTGTATCGATGGCAGCTAAGGATTCACTTCCTAGCCCTCGATATCGTTCGATATAACTATAAATCACTCTGGGAGACGCGGAATCGCGATATTCACCTTTTCCACACGCTGTGTATCGATGGAAGCTAAGGATTCACTTTGTAGCCCTCGATAGCGTTCGATATAACGATAAATCACTCTGGGAGACGCGGATTCGCGATATTCATCTATTCCACACGCTGTGTATCGAAGGAAGCTAAGGATTCACTTCCTAGCCCTCGATATGCTTCGATATAACGATAAATCACTCTGGGCGACTCGGAATCGCGTTATTTACCTTTTCCACACGCTGTGTATCGAAGGCAGCTAAGGATTCACTTCATAGCCCTCGATATCGTTCGATATATCTATAAATCACTCTTTGAGACGCGCAATCGCGATATTCACCTTTTCCACACGTTGTGTATCGATGGCAGCTAAGGATTCACTTCCTAGCCCTCGAGATCGTTCGATATAACGATAAATCACTCTGGGCGACGCGGAATCGCGATATTCACCTTTTCCACACGATGTGTATCGATGGAAGCTAAGGATTCACTTCCTAGCCCTCGACATCGTTCGATATAACGATAAATCACTCTGGGCGACGCGGAATCGCGATATTCACCTTTTCCACACGATGTGTATCGATGGAAGCTAAGGATTCACTTCCTAGCCCTCGATATCGTTCGATATAACGATAAATCACTCTGGGAGACGCGGATTCGCGATATTCATCTATTCCACACGCTGTGTATCGAATGAAGCTAAGGATTCACTTCCTAGCCCTCGACATCGTTCGATATAACGATAAATCACTCTGGGCGACTCGGAATCGCGTTATTTACCTTTTCCACACGCTGTGTATCGAAGGAAGCTAAGGATTCACTTCCTAGCCAACGATATCGTTCGATATAACGATAAAGTACTCTGGGCGAATCGGAATCGCGTTATTTACCTTTTCCACACGCTGTGTATCGAAGGAAGCTGAGGATTCACTTCATAGCCCTCGATATCGTTCGATATAACGATAAATCACTCTGGGCGACTCGGAATCGCGTTATTTACCTTTTCCACACGCTGTGTATCGAAGGCAGCTAAGGATTCACTTCCTAGCCCTCGATATCTTTCGATATAACGATAAATCACTCTTTGAGACGCGGAATCGCGATATTCACCTTTTCCACACGTTGTGTATCGATGGCAGCTAAGGATTCACTTCCTAGCCCTCGATATCGTTCGATATAACTATAAATCACTCTGGGAGACGCGGATTCGCGATATTCATCTATTCCACACGCTGTGTATCGAATGAAGCTAAGGATTCACTTCCTAGCCCTCGACATCGTTCGATATAACTATAAATCACTCTGGGCGACTCGGAATCGCGTTATTTACCTTTTCCACACGCTGTGTATCGAAGGCAGCTAAGGATTCACTTCCTAGCCAACGATATCGTTCGATATAACGATAAAGTACTCTGGGCGAATCGGAATCGCGTTATTTACCTTTTCCACACGCTGTGTATCGAAGGAAGCTGAGGATTCACTTCATAGCCCTCGATATCGTTCGATATAACGATAAATCACTCTGGGCGACTCGGAATCGCGTTATTTACCTTTTCCACACGCTGTGTATCGAAGGCAGCTAAGGATTCACTTCCTAGCCCTCGATATCTTTCGATATAACGATAAATCACTCTTTGAGACGCGGAATCGCGATATTCACCTTTTCCACACGTTGTGTATCGATGGCAGCTAAGGATTCACTTCCTAGCCCTCGATATCGTTCGATATAACTATAAATCACTCTGGGAGACGCGGATTCGCGATATTCATCTATTCCACACGCTGTGTATCGAATGAAGCTAAGGATTCACTTCCTAGCCCTCGACATCGTTCGATATAACTATAAATCACTCTGGGCGACTCGGAATCGCGTTATTTACCTTTTCCACACGCTGTGTATCGAAGGCAGCTAAGGATTCACTTCATAGCCCTCGATATCGTTCGATATAACGATAAATCACTCTGGGCGACTCGGAATCGCGTTATTTACCTTTTCCACACGCTGTGTATCGAAGGCAGCTAAGGATTCACTTCATAGCCCTCGATATCGTTCGATATAACTATAAATCACTCTGGGAGACGCGGAATCGCGATATTCACCTTTTCCACACGCTGTGTATCGATGGAAGCTAATAATTCACTTCATAGCCCTCGATATCGTTCGATATAAAGATAAATCACTCTGGGAGACGCGGATTCGCGACATTCATCTATTCCACACGCTGTGTATCGAAGGCAGCTAAGGATTCACTTCCTAGCCCTCGATATCGTTCGATATAACGATAAATCACTCTGGGCGACTCGGAATCACGTTATTTACCTTTTCCACACGCTGTGTATCGAAGGCAGCTAAGGATTCACTTCATAGCCCTCCATATCGTTCGATATATCTATAAATCACTCTTTGAGACGCGGAATCGCGATATTCACATTTTCCACACGTTGTGTATCGATGGCAGCTAAGGATTCACTTCCTAGCCCTCGATATCGTTCGATGTAACTATACATCACTCTGGGAGACGCGGAATCGCGATATTCACCTTTTCCACACGCTGTGTATCTATGGAAGCTAAGGATTCACTTTGTAGCCCTCGATATCGTTCGATATAACGATCAATCACTCTGGGAGACGCGGATTCGCGATATTCACCTATTCCACACGCTGTGTATCGAAGGAAGCTAAGGATTCACTTCCTATCCCTCGATATCCTTCGATATAACGATAAATCACTCTGGGAGACGCGGAATCGCGATATTCACCTTTTCCACACGCTGTGTATCGATGGAAGCTAATAATTCACTTCATAGCCCTCGATATCGTTCGATATAAAGATAAATCACTCTGGGAGACGCGGATTCGCGACATTCATCTATTCCACACGCTGTGTATCGAAGGCAGCTAAGGATTCACTTCCTAGCCCTCGATAGCGTTCGATATAACGATAAATCACTCTGGGCGACGCGGAATCGCGATATTCACCTTTTCCACACGATGTGTATCGATGGAAGCTAAGGATTCACTTCCTAGCCCTCGATATCGTTCGATATAACGATAAATCACTCTGGGAGACGCGGATTCGCGATATTCATCTATTCCACACGCTGTGAATCGAAGGAAGCTAAGGATTCACGTCCTAGCCAACGATATAGTTCGATATAACGATAAATCACTCTGGGCGAATCGGAATCGCGTTATTTGGCTTTTCTACTCGCTGTGTATCGAAGGCAGCTAAGGATTCACTTCGTAACCCTCGATATCGTTCGATATAACGATAAATCACTCTGGGCGACGCGGAATCGCGATATTCACATTTTCCACACGATGTGTATCGATGGAAGCTAAGGATTCACTTCCTAGCCCTCGATATCGTTCGATATAACTATAAATCACCCTGGGAGACGCGGAATCGCGATATTCACCTTTTCCACAGGCCTTGTATCGATGGATGCTAATAATTCACTTCCTAGCCCTCGATATCGTTCGATATAACGATAAATCACTCTGGGAGACGCGGATTCGCGATATTCATGTATTCCACACGCTGTGTATCGAAGGCAGCTAAGGATTCACTTCCTAGCCCTCGATATCGTTCGATATAACGATAAATCACTCTGGGCGACTCGGAATCGCGTTATTTACCTTTTCCACACGCTGTGTATCGAAAGCAGCTAAGGATTCACTTCATAGCCCTCGATATCGTTCGATATAACGATAAATAACTCTGGGCGACTCGGAATCGCGTTACTTACCTTTTCCACACGCTGTGTATCGAAGGAAGCTAAGGATTCACTTCCTAGCCAACGATATCGTTCGATATAACGATAAAGTACTCTGGGCGAATCGGAATCGCGTTATTTACCTTTTCCACACGCTGTGTATCGAAGGCAGAGAAGGATTCACTTCCTAACCCTCGATATCTTTCGATATAACGATAAATCACTCTGGGCGACGCGGAATCGCGATATTCACCTTTTCCACACGATGTGTATCGATGGAAGCTAAGGATTCACTTCCTAGCCCTCGATATCGTTCGATATAACGATAAATCACTCTGGGAGACGCGGATTCGCGATATTCATCTATTCCACACGCTGTGTATCGAATGAAGCTAAGGATTCACTTCCTAGCCCTCGACATCGTTCGATATAACGATAAATCACTCTGGGCGACTCGGAATCGCTTTATTTACCTTTTGCACACGCTGTGTATCGAAGGAAGCTAAGGATTCACTTCCTAGCCAACGATATCGTTCGATATAACGATAAAGTACTCTGGGCGAATCGGAATCGCGTTATTTACCTTTTCCACACGCTGTGTATCGAAGGAAGCTGAGGATTCACTTCATAGCCCTTGATATCGTTCGATATAACGATAAATCACTCTGGGCGACTCGGAATCGCGTTATTTACCTTTTCCACACGCTGTGTATCGAAGGCAGCTAAGGATTCACTTCATAGCCCTCTATATCGTTCGATATAACTATAAATCACTCTGGCAGACGCGGAATCGCGATATTCACCTTTTCCACAGGCTGTGTATCGATGGAAGCTAAGGATGCACTTCCTAGCCCTCGATATCGTTCGATATAACGATAAATCACTCTGGGAGAGGCGGATTCGCGATATTCATCTATTCCACACGCTGTGTATCGAATGAAGCTAAGGATTCACTTCCTAGCCCTCGACATCGTTCGATATAACGATAAATCACTCTGGGCGACTCGGAATCGCGTTATTTACCTTTTCCACACGCTGTGTATCGAAGGCAGCTAAGGATTCACTTCCTAGCCCTCAATATCGTTCGATATAACGATAAATCACTCTGGGCGACTCGGAATCGCGTTATTTACCTTTTCCACACGCTGTGTATCGAAGGCAGCTAAGGATTCACTTCATAGCCCTCGATATCGTTCGATATATCTGTAAATCACTCTTTGAGACGCGGAATCGCGTTATTTACCTTTTCCACACGCTGTGTATCGAAGGCAGCTAAGGATTCACTTCATAGCCCTCTATATCGTTCGATATAACTATAAATCACTCTGGCAGACGCGGAATCGCGATATTCACCTTTTCCACACGATGTGTATCGATGGAAGCTAAGGATTCACTTCCTAGCCCTCGATATCGTTCGATATAACGATAAATCACTCTGGGAGACGCGGATTCGCGATATTCATCTATTCCACACGCTGTGTATCGAATGAAGCTAAGGATTCACTTCCTAGCCCTCGACATCGTTCGATATAACGATAAATCACTCTGGGCGACTCGGAATCGCGTTATTTACCTTTTCCACACGCTGTGGATCGAAGGCAGCTAAGGATTCACTTCATAGCCCTCTATATCGTTCGATATAACTATAAATCACTCTGGCAGACGCGGAATCGCGATATTCACCTTTTCCACAGGCTGTGTATCGATGGAAGCTAAGGATGCACTTCCTAGCCCTCGATATCGTTCGATATAACGATAAATCACTCTGGGAGAGGCGGATTCGCGATATTCATCTATTCCACACGCTGTGTATCGAATGAAGCTAAGGATTCACTTCCTAGCCCTCGACATCGTTCGATATAACGATAAATCACTCTGGGCGACTCGGAATCGCGTTATTTACCTTTTCCACACGCTGTGTATCGAAGGCAGCTAAGGATTCACTTCCTAGCCCTCAATATCGTTCGATATAACGATAAATCACTCTGGGCGACTCGGAATCGCGTTATTTACCTTTTCCACACGCTGTGTATCGAAGGCAGCTAAGGATTCACTTCATAGCCCTCGATATCGTTCGATATATCTGTAAATCACTCTTTGAGACGCGGAATCGCGTTATTTACCTTTTCCACACGCTGTGTATCGAAGGCAGCTAAGGATTCACTTCATAGCCCTCTATATCGTTCGATATAACTATAAATCACTCTGGCAGACGCGGAATCGCGATATTCACCTTTTCCACACGATGTGTATCGATGGAAGCTAAGGATTCACTTCCTAGCCCTCGATATCGTTCGATATAACGATAAATCACTCTGGGAGACGCGGATTCGCGATATTCATCTATTCCACACGCTGTGTATCGAATGAAGCTAAGGATTCACTTCCTAGCCCTCGACATCGTTCGATATAACGATAAATCACTCTGGGCGACTCGGAATCGCTTTATTTACCTTTTCCACACGCTGTGTATCGAAGGAAGCTAAGGATTCACTTCCTAGCCAACGATATCGTTCGATATAACGATAAAGTACTCTGGGCGAATCGGAATCGCGTTATTTACCTTTTCCACACGCTGTGTATCGAAGGAAGCTGAGGATTCACTTCATAGCCCTTGATATCGTTCGATATAACGATAAATCACTCTGGGCGACTCGGAATCGCGTTATTTACCTTTTCCACACGCTGTGTATCGAAGGCAGCTAAGGATTCACTTCATAGCCCTCTATATCGTTCGATATAACTATAAATCACTCTGGCAGACGCGGAATCGCGATATTCACCTTTTCCACAGGCTGTGTATCGATGGAAGCTAAGGATGCACTTCCTAGCCCTCGATATCGTTCGATATAACGATAAATCACTCTGGGAGAGGCGGATTCGCGATATTCATCTATTCCACACGCTGTGTATCGAATGAAGCTAAGGATTCACTTCCTAGCCCTCGACATCGTTCGATATAACGATAAATCACTCTGGGCGACTCGGAATCGCGTTATTTACCTTTTCCACACGCTGTGTATCGAAGGCAGCTAAGGATTCACTTCCTAGCCCTCGATATCGTTCGATATAACGATAAATCACTCTGGGCGACTCGGAATCGCGTTATTTACCTTTTCCACACGCTGTGTATCGAAGGCAGCTAAGGATTCACTTCATAGCCCTCGATATCGTTCGATATATCTGTAAATCACTCTTTGAGACGCGGAATCGCGTTATTTACCTTTTCCACACGCTGTGTATCGAAGGCAGCTAAGGATTCACTTCATAGCCCTCTATATCGTTCGATATAACTATAAATCACTCTGGCAGACGCGGAATCGCGATATTCACCTTTTCCACAGGCTGTGTATCGATGGAAGCTAAGGATTCACTTCCTAGCCCTCGATATCGTTCGATATAACGATAAATCACTCTGGGAGAGGCGGATTCGCGATATTCATCTATTCCACACGCTGTGTATCGAATGAAGCTAAGGATTCACTTCCTAGCCCTCGACATCGTTCGATATAACGATAAATCACTCTGGGCGACTCGGAATCGCGTTATTTACCTTTTCCACACGCTGTGTATCGAAGGCAGCTAAGGATTCACTTCCTAGCCCTCGATATCGTTCGATATAACGATAAATCACTCTGGGCGACTCGGAATCGCGTTATTTACCTTTTCCACACGCTGTGTATCGAAGGCAGCTAAGGATTCACTTCATAGCCCTCGATATCGTTCGATATATCTGTAAATCACTCTTTGAGACGCGGAATCGCGATATTCACCTTTTCCACACGTTGTGTATCGATGGCAGCTAAGGATTCACTTCCTAGCCCTCGATATCGTTCGATATAACTATAAATCACTCTGGGAGACGCGGAATCGCGATATTCACCTTTTCCACACGCTGTGTATCGATGGAAGCTAAGGATTCACTTTGTAGCCCTCGATAGCGTTCGATATAACGATAAATCACTCTGGGAGACGCGGATTCGCGATATTCATCTATTCCACACGCTGTGTATCGAAGGAAGCTAAGGATTCACTTCCTAGCCCTCGATATGTTTCGATATAACGATAAATCACTCTGGGCGACTCGGAATCGCGTTATTTACCTTTTCCACACGCTGTGTATCGAAGGCAGCTAAGGATTCACTTCATAGCCCTCGATATCGTTCGATATATCTATAAATCACTCTTTGAGACGCGCAATCGCGATATTCACCTTTTCCACACGCTGTGTATCGAAGGAAGCTAAGGATTCACTTCCTAGCCAACGATATCGTTCGATATAACGATAAAGTACTCTGGGCGAATCGGAATCGCGTTATTTACCTTTTCCACACGCTGTGTATCGAAGGAAGCTGAGGATTCACTTCATAGCCCTCGATATCGTTCGATATAACGATAAATCACTCTGGGCGACTCGGAATCGCGTTATTTACCTTTTCCACACGCTGTGTATCGAAGGCAGCTAAGGATTCACTTCCTAGCCCTCGATATCGTTCGATATAACGATAAATCACTCTTTGAGACGCGGAATCGCGATATTCACCTTTTCCACACGTTGTGTATCGATGGCAGCTAAGGATTCACTTCCTAGCCCTCGATATCGTTCGATATAACTATAAATCACTCTGGGAGACGCGGATTCGCGATATTCATCTATTCAACACGCTGTGTATCGAATGAAGCTAAGGATTCACTTCCTAGCCCTCGACATCGTTCGATATAACTATAAATCACTCTGGGCGACTCGGAATCGCGTTATTTACCTTTTCCACACGCTGTGTATCGAAGGCAGCTAAGGATTCACTTCATAGCCCTCGATATCGTTCGATATTACTATAAATCACTCTGGGAGACGCGGAATCGCGATATTCACCTTTTCCACACGCTGTGTATCGATGGAAGCTAATAATTCACTTCATAGCCCTCGATATCGTTCGATATAAAGATAAATCACTCTGGGAGACGCGGATATGCGACATTCATCTATTCCACACGCTGTGTATCGAAGGCAGCTAAGGATTCACTTCCTAGCCCTCGATATCGTTCGATATAACGATAAATCACTCTGGGCGACTCGGAATCGCGTTATTTACCTTTTCCACACGCTGTGTATCGAAGGCAGCTAAGGATTCACTTCCTAGCCCTCGATATCGTTCGATATAACGATAAATCACTCTTTGAGACGCGGAATCGCGATATTCACCTTTTCCACACGTTGTGTATCGATGGCAGCTAAGGATTCACTTCCTAGCCCTCGATATCGTTCGATATAACTATAAATCACTCTGGGAGACGCGGATTCGCGATATTCATCTATTCCACACGCTGTGTATCGAATGAAGCTAAGGATTCACTTCCTAGCCCTCGACATCGTTCGATATAACTATAAATCACTCTGGGCGACTCGGAATCGCGTTATTTACCTTTTCCACACGCTGTGTATCGAAGGCAGCTAAGGATTCACTTCATAGCCCTCGATATCGTTCGATATAACGATAAATCACTCTGGGCGACTCGGAATCGCGTTATTTACCTTTTCCACACGCTGTGTATCGAAGGCAGCTAAGGATTCACTTCATAGCCCTCGATATCGTTCGATATAACTATAAATCACTCTGGGAGACGCGGAATCGCGATATTCACCTTTTCCACACGCTGTGTATCGATGGAAGCTAATAATTCACTTCATAGCCCTCGATATCGTCCGATATAAAGATAAATCACTCTGGGAGACGCGGATTCGCGACATTCATCTATTCCACACGCTGTGTATCGAAGGCAGCTAAGGATTCACTTCCTAGCCCTCGATATCGTTCGATATAACGATAAATCACTCTGGGCGACTCGGAATCGCGTTATTTACCTTTTCCACACGCTGTGTATCGAAGGCAGCTAAGGATTCACATCATAGCCCTCCATATCGTTCGATATATCTATAAATCACTCTTTGAGACGCGGAATCGCGATATTCACCTTTTCCACACGTTGTGTATCGATGGCAGCTAAGGATTCACTTCCTAGCCCTCGATATCGTTCGATGTAACTATACATCACTCTGGGAGACGCGTAATCGCGATATTCACCTTTTCCACACGCTGTGTATCTATGGAAGCTAAGGATTCACTTTGTAGCCCTCGATATCGTTCGATATAACGATCAATCACTCTGGGAGACGCGGATTCGCGATATTCATCTATTCCACACGCTGTGTATCGAAGGAAGCTAAGGATTCACTTCCTATCCCTCGATATCCTTCGATATAACGATAAATCACTCTGGGAGACGCGGAATCGCGATATTCACCTTTTCCACACGCTGTGTATCGATGGAAGCTAATAATTCACTTCATAGCCCTCGATATCGTTCGATATAAAGATAAATCACTCTGGGAGACGCGGATTCGCGACATTCATCTATTCCACACGCTGTGTATCGAAGGCAGCTAAGGATTCACTTCCTAGCCCTCGATAGCGTTCGATATAACGATAAATCACTCTGGGAGACGCGGATTCGCGATATTCATCTATTCCACACGCTGTGAATCGAAGGAAGCTAAGGATTCACGTCCTAGCCAACGATATAGTTCGATATAACGATAAATCACTCTGGGCGAATCGGAATCGCGTTATTTGGCTTTTCTACTCGCTGTGTATCGATGGAAGCTAAGGATTCACTTCCTAGCCCTCGATATCGTTCGATATAACTATAAATCACTCTGGGAGACGCGGATTCGCGATATTCATCTATTCCACACGCTGTGTATCGAATGAAGCTAAGGATTCACTTCCTAGCCCTCGACATCGTTCGATATAACTATAAATCACTCTGGGCGACTCGGAATCGCGTTATTTACCTTTTCCACACGCTGTGTATCGAAGGCAGCTAAGGATTCACTTCATAGCCCTCGATATCGTTCGATATAACTATAAATCACTCTGGGAGACGCGGAATCGCGATATTCACCTTTTCCAGTCGTTGTGTATCGATGGCAGCTAAGGATTCACTTCCTAGCCCTCGATATCGTTCGATGTAACTATACATCACTCTGGGAGACGCGGAATCGCGATATTCACCTTTTCCACACGCTGTGTATCTATGGAAGCTAAGGATTCACTTTGTAGCCCTCGATATCGTTCGATATAACGATCAATCACTCTGGGAGACGCGGATTCGCGATATTCACCTATTCCACACGCTGTGTATCGAAGGAAGCTAAGGATTCACTTCCTATCCCTCGATATCGTTCGATATAACTATAAATCACTCTGGGCGACTCGGAATCGCGTTATTTACCTTTTCCACACGCTGTGTATCGAAGGCAGCTAAGGATTCACTTCATAGCCCTCGATATCGTTCGATATAACGATAAATCACTCTGGGCGACTCGGAATCGCGTTATTTACCTTTTCCACACGCTGTGTATCGAAGGCAGCTAAGGATTCACTTCATAGCCCTCGATATCGTTCGATATAACTATAAATCACTCTGGGAGACGCGGAATCGCGATATTCACCTTTTCCACACGCTGTGTATCGATGGAAGCTAATAATTCACTTCATAGCCCTCGATATCGTCCGATATAAAGATAAATCACTCTGGGAGACGCGGATTCGCGACATTCATCTATTCCACACGCTGTGTATCGAAGGCAGCTAAGGATTCACTTCCTAGCCCTCGATATCGTTCGATATAACGATAAATCACTCTGGGCGACTCGGAATCGCGTTATTTACCTTTTCCACACGCTGTGTATCGAAGGCAGCTAAGGATTCACATCATAGCCCTCCATATCGTTCGATATATCTATAAATCACTCTTTGAGACGCGGAATCGCGATATTCACCTTTTCCACACGTTGTGTATCGATGGCAGCTAAGGATTCACTTCCTAGCCCTCGATATCGTTCGATGTAACTATACATCACTCTGGGAGACGCGTAATCGCGATATTCACCTTTTCCACACGCTGTGTATCTATGGAAGCTAAGGATTCACTTTGTAGCCCTCGATATCGTTCGATATAACGATCAATCACTCTGGGAGACGCGGATTCGCGATATTCATCTATTCCACACGCTGTGTATCGAAGGAAGCTAAGGATTCACTTCCTATCCCTCGATATCCTTCGATATAACGATAAATCACTCTGGGAGACGCGGAATCGCGATATTCACCTTTTCCACACGCTGTGTATCGATGGAAGCTAATAATTCACTTCATAGCCCTCGATATCGTTCGATATAAAGATAAATCACTCTGGGAGACGCGGATTCGCGACATTCATCTATTCCACACGCTGTGTATCGAAGGCAGCTAAGGATTCACTTCCTAGCCCTCGATAGCGTTCGATATAACGATAAATCACTCTGGGAGACGCGGATTCGCGATATTCATCTATTCCACACGCTGTGAATCGAAGGAAGCTAAGGATTCACGTCCTAGCCAACGATATAGTTCGATATAACGATAAATCACTCTGGGCGAATCGGAATCGCGTTATTTGGCTTTTCTACTCGCTGTGTATCGATGGAAGCTAAGGATTCACTTCCTAGCCCTCGATATCGTTCGATATAACTATAAATCACTCTGGGAGACGCGGATTCGCGATATTCATCTATTCCACACGCTGTGTATCGAATGAAGCTAAGGATTCACTTCCTAGCCCTCGACATCGTTCGATATAACTATAAATCACTCTGGGCGACTCGGAATCGCGTTATTTACCTTTTCCACACGCTGTGTATCGAAGGCAGCTAAGGATTCACTTCATAGCCCTCGATATCGTTCGATATAACTATAAATCACTCTGGGAGACGCGGAATCGCGATATTCACCTTTTCCACACGTTGTGTATCGATGGCAGCTAAGGATTCACTTCCTAGCCCTCGATATCGTTCGATGTAACTATACATCACTCTGGGAGACGCGGAATCGCGATATTCACCTTTTCCACACGCTGTGTATCTATGGAAGCTAAGGATTCACTTTGTAGCCCTCGATATCGTTCGATATAACGATCAATCACTCTGGGAGACGCGGATTCGCGATATTCACCTATTCCACACGCTGTGTATCGAAGGAAGCTAAGGATTCACTTCCTATCCCTCGATATCCTTCGATATAACGATAAATCACTCTGGGAGACGCGGAATCGCGATATTCACCTTTTCCACACGCTGTGTATCTATGGAAGCTAAGGATTCACTTTGTAGCCCTCGATATCGTTCGATATAACGATCAATCACTCTGGGAGACGCGGATTCGCGATATTCACCTATTCCACACGCTGTGTATCGAAGGAAGCTAAGGATTCACTTCCTATCCCTCGATATCCTTCGATATAACGATAAATCACTCTGGGAGACGCGGAATCGCGATATTCACCTTTTCCACACGCTGTGTATCGATGGAAGCTAATAATTCACTTCATAGCCCTCGATATCGTTCGATATAAAGATAAATCACTCTGGGAGACGCGGATTCGCGACATTCATCTATTCCACACGCTGTGTATCGAAGGCAGCTAAGGATTCACTTCCTAGCCCTCGATAGCGTTCGATATAACGATAAATCACTCTGGGCGACGCGGAATCGCGATATTCACCTTTTCCACACGATGTGTATCGATGGAAGCTAAGGATTCACTTCCTAGCCCTCGATATCGTTCGATATAACGATAAATCACTCTGGGAGACGCGGATTCGCGATATTCATCTATTCCACACGCTGTGAATCGAAGGAAGCTAAGGATTCACGTCCTAGCCAACGATATAGTTCGATATAACGATAAATCACTCTGGGCGAATCGGAATCGCGTTATTTGGCTTTTCTACTCGCTGTGTATCGAAGGCAGCTAAGGATTCACTTCGTAACCCTCGATATCGTTCGATATAACGATAAATCACTCTGGGCGACGCGGAATCGCGATATTCACATTTTCCACACGATGTGTATCGATGGAAGCTAAGGATTCACTTCCTAGCCCTCGATATCGTTCGATATAACTATAAATCACCCTGGGAGACGCGGAATCGCGATATTCACCTTTTCCACACGCTGTGTATCGATGGAAGCTAATAATTCACTTCATAGCCCTCGATATCGTTCGATATAAAGATAAATCACTCTGGGAGACGCGGATTCGCGACATTCATCTATTCCACACGCTGTGTATCGAAGGCAGCTAAGGATTCACTTCCTAGCCCTCGATAGCGTTCGATATAACGATAAATCACTCTGGGCGACGCGGAATCGCGATATTCACCTTTTCCACACGATGTGTATCGATGGAAGCTAAGGATTCACTTCCTAGCCCTCGATATCGTTCGATATAACGATAAATCACTCTGGGAGACGCGGATTCGCGATATTCATCTATTCCACACGCTTTGTATCGAAGGAAGCTAAGGATTCACTTCCTAGCCAACGATATCGTTCGATATAACGATAAATAACTCTGGGCGACTCGGAATCGCGTTACTTACCTTTTCCACACGCTGTGTATCGAAGGAAGCTAAGGATTCACTTCCTAGCCAACGATATCGTTCGATATAACGATAAAGTACTCTGGGCGAATCGGAATCGCGTTATTTACCTTTTCCACAAGCTGTGTATCGAAGGCAGAGAAGGATTCACTTCCTAGCCCTCGATATCTTTCGATATAACGATAAATCACTCTGGGCGACGCGGAATCGCGATATTCACATTTTCCACACGATGTGTATGGATGGAAGCTAAGGATTCACTTCCTAGCCCTCGATATCGTTCGATATAACGATAAATCACTCTGGGAGACGCGGATTCGCGATATTCATCTATTCCACACGCTGTGTATCGAATGAAGCTAAGGATTCACTTCCTAGCCCTCGACATCGTTCGATATAACGATAAATCACTCTGGGCGACTCGGAATCGCTTTATTTAACTTTTCCACACGCTGTGTATCGAAGGAAGCTAAGGATTCACTTCCTAGCCAACGATATCGTTCGATATAACGATAAAGTACTCTGGGCGAATCGGAATCGCGTTATTTACCTTTTCCACACGCTGTGTATCGAAGGAAGCTGAGGATTCACTTCATAGCCCTTGATATCGTTCGATATAACGATAAATCACTCTGGGCGACTCGGAATCGCGTTATTTACCTTTTCCACACGCTGTGTATCGAAGGCAGCTAAGGATTCACTTCATAGCCCTCTATATCGTTCGATATAACTATAAATCACTCTGGCAGACGCGGAATCGCGATATTCACCTTTTCCACAGGCTGTGTATCGATGGAAGCTAAGGATTCACTTCCTAGCCCTCGATATCGTTCGATATAACGATAAATCACTCTGGGAGAGGCGGATTCGCGATATTCATCTATTCCACACGCTGTGTATCGAATGAAGCTAAGGATTCACTTCCTAGCCCTCGACATCGTTCGATATAACGATAAATCACTCTGGGCGACTCGGAATCGCGTTATTTACCTTTTCCACACGCTGTGTATCGAAGGCAGCTAAGGATTCTCTTCCTAGCCCTCGATATCGTTCGATATAACGATAAATCACTCTGGGCGACTCGGAATCGCGTTATTTACCTTTTCCACACGCTGTGTATCGAAGGCAGCTAAGGATTCACTTCATAGCCCTCGATATCGTTCGATATATCTGTAAATCACTCTTTGAGACGCGGAATCGCGTTATTTACCTTTTCCACACGCTGTGTATCGAAGGCAGCTAAGGATTCACTTCATAGCCCTCTATATCGTTCGATATAACTATAAATCACTCTGGCAGACGCGGAATCGCGATATTCACCTTTTCCACAGGCTGTGTATCGATGGAAGCTAAGGATTCACTTCCTAGCCCTCGATATCGTTCGATATAACGATAAATCACTCTGGGAGAGGCGGATTCGCGATATTCATCTATTCCACACGCTGTGTATCGAATGAAGCTAAGGATTCACTTCCTAGCCCTCGACATCGTTCGATATAACGATAAATCACTCTGGGCGACTCGGAATCGCGTTATTTACCTTTTCCACACGCTGTGTATCGAAGGCAGCTAAGGATTCACTTCCTAGCCCTCGATATCGTTCGATATAACGATAAATCACTCTGGGCGACTCGGAATCGCGTTATTTACCTTTTCCACACGCTGTGTATCGAAGGCAGCTAAGGATTCACTTCATAGCCCTCGATATCGTTCGATATATCTGTAAATCACTCTTTGAGACGCGGAATCGCGATATTCACCTTTTCCACACGTTGTGTATCGATGGCAGCTAAGGATTCACTTCCTAGCCCTCGATATCGTTCGATATAACTATAAATCACTCTGGGAGACGCGGAATCGCGATATTCACCTTTTCCACACGCTGTGTATCGATGGAAGCTAAGGATTCACTTTGTAGCCCTCGATAGCGTTCGATATAACGATAAATCACTCTTTGAGACGCGCAATCGCGATATTCACCTTTTCCACACGTTGTGTATCGATGGCAGCTAAGGATTCACTTCCTAGCCCTCGATATCGTTCGATATAACTATAAATCACTCTGGGAGACGCGGAATCGCGATATTCACCTTTTCCACACGCTGTGTATCGATGGAAGCTAAGGATTCACTTTGTAGCCCTCGATAGCGTTCGATATAACGATAAATCACTCTGGGAGAGGCGGATTCGCGATATTCATCTATTCCACACGCTGTGTATCGAATGAAGCTAAGGATTCACTTCCTAGCCCTCGACATCGTTCGATATAACGATAAATCACTCTGGGCGACTCGGAATCGCGTTATTTACCTTTTCCACACGCTGTGTATCGAAGGCAGCTAAGGATTCACTTCCTAGCCCTCGATATCGTTCGATATAACGATAAATCACTCTGGGCGACTCGGAATCGCGTTATTTACCTTTTCCACACGCTGTGTATCGAAGGCAGCTAAGGATTCACTTCATAGCCCTCGATATCGTTCGATATATCTGTAAATCACTCTTTGAGACGCGGAATCGCGTTATTTACCTTTTCCACACGCTGTGTATCGAAGGCAGCTAAGGATTCACTTCATAGCCCTCTATATCGTTCGATATAACTATAAATCACTCTGGCAGACGCGGAATCGCGATATTCACCTTTTCCACAGGCTGTGTATCGATGGAAGCTAAGGATTCACTTCCTAGCCCTCGATATCGTTCGATATAACGATAAATCACTCTGGGAGAGGCGGATTCGCGATATTCATCTATTCCACACGCTGTGTATCGAATGAAGCTAAGGATTCACTTCCTAGCCCTCGACATCGTTCGATATAACGATAAATCACTCTGGGCGACTCGGAATCGCGTTATTTACCTTTTCCACACGCTGTGTATCGAAGGCAGCTAAGGATTCACTTCCTAGCCCTCGATATCGTTCGATATAACGATAAATCACTCTGGGCGACTCGGAATCGCGTTATTTACCTTTTCCACACGCTGTGTATCGAAGGCAGCTAAGGATTCACTTCATAGCCCTCGATATCGTTCGATATATCTGTAAATCACTCTTTGAGACGCGGAATCGCGATATTCACCTTTTCCACACGTTGTGTATCGATGGCAGCTAAGGATTCACTTCCTAGCCCTCGATATCGTTCGATATAACTATAAATCACTCTGGGAGACGCGGAATCGCGATATTCACCTTTTCCACACGCTGTGTATCGATGGAAGCTAAGGATTCACTTCATAGCCCTCGATATCGTTCGATATATCTATAAATCACTCTTTGAGACGCGCAATCGCGATATTCACCTTTTCCACACGTTGTGTATCGATGGCAGCTAAGGATTCACTTCCTAGCCCTCGATATCGTTCGATATAACTATAAATCACTCTGGGAGACGCGGAATCGCGATATTCACCTTTTCCACACGCTGTGTATCGATGGAAGCTAAGGATTCACTTTGTAGCCCTCGATAGCGTTCGATATAACGATAAATCACTCTGGGAGACGCGGATTCGCGATATTCATCTATTCCACACGCTGTGTATCGAAGGAAGCTAAGGATTCACTTCCTAGCCCTCGATATGCTTCGATATAACGATAAATCACTCTGGGCGACTCGGAATCGCGTTATTTACCTTTTCCACACGCTGTGTATCGAAGGCAGAGAAGGATTCACTTCCTAGCCCTCGATAGCGTTCGATATAACGATAAATCACTCTGGGAGACGCGGATTCGCGATATTCACCTTTTCCACACGATGTGTATCGATGGAAGCTAAGGATTCACTTCCTAGCCCTCGACATCGTTCGATATAACGATAAATCACTCTGGGCGACGCGGAATCGCGATATTCACCTTTTCCACACGATGTGTATCGATGGAAGCTAAGGATTCACTTCCTAGCCCTCGATATCGTTCGATATAACGATAAATCACTCTGGGAGACGCGGATTCGCGATATTCATCTATTCCACACGCTGTGTATCGAATGAAGCTAAGGATTCACTTCCTAGCCCTCGACATCGTTCGATATAACGATAAATCACTCTGGGCGACTCGGAATCGCGTTATTTACCTTTTCCACACGCTGTGTATCGAAGGAAGCTAAGGATTCACTTCCTAGCCAACGATATCGTTCGATATAACGATAAAGTACTCTGGGCGAATCGGAATCGCGTTATTTACCTTTTCCACACGCTGTGTATCGAAGGAAGCTGAGGATTCACTTCATAGCCCTCGATATCGTTCGATATAACGATAAATCACTCTGGGCGACTCGGAATCGCGTTATTTACCTTTTCCACACGCTGTGTATCGAAGGCAGCTAAGGATTCACTTCCTAGCCCTCGATATCGTTCGATATAACGATAAATCACTCTGGGCGACTCGGAATCGCGTTATTTACCTTTTCCACACGCTGTGTATCGAAGGCAGCTAAGGATTCACTTCATAGCCCTCGATATCGTTCGATATATCTGTAAATCACTCTTTGAGACGCGGAATCGCGATATTCACCTTTTCCACACGTTGTGTATCGATGGCAGCTAAGGATTCACTTCCTAGCCCTCGATATCGTTCGATATAACTATAAATCACTCTGGGAGACGCGGAATCGCGATATTCACCTTTTCCACACGCTGTGTATCGATGGAAGCTAAGGATTCACTTTGTAGCCCTCGATAGCGTTCGATATAACGATAAATCACTCTGGGAGACGCGGATTCGCGATATTCATCTATTCCACACGCTGTGTATCGAAGGAAGCTAAGGATTCACTTCCTAGCCCTCGATATGCTTCGATATAACGATAAATCACTCTGGGCGACTCGGAATCGCGTTATTTACCTTTTCCACACGCTGTGTATCGAAGGCAGCTAAGGATTCACTTCATAGCCCTCGATATCGTTCGATATATCTATAAATCACTCTTTGAGACGCGCAATCGCGATATTCACCTTTTCCACACGTTGTGTATCGATGGCAGCTAAGGATTCACTTCCTAGCCCTCGAGATCGTTCGATATAACGATAAATCACTCTGGGCGACGCGGAATCGCGATATTCACCTTTTCCACACGATGTGTATCGATGGAAGCTAAGGATTCACTTCCTAGCCCTCGACATCGTTCGATATAACGATAAATCACTCTGGGCGACGCGGAATCGCGATATTCACCTTTTCCACACGATGTGTATCGATGGAAGCTAAGGATTCACTTCCTAGCCCTCGATATCGTTCGATATAACGATAAATCACTCTGGGAGACGCGGATTCGCGATATTCATCTATTCCACACGCTGTGTATCGAATGAAGCTAAGGATTCACTTCCTAGCCCTCGACATCGTTCGATATAACGATAAATCACTCTGGGCGACTCGGAATCGCGTTATTTACCTTTTCCACACGCTGTGTATCGAAGGAAGCTAAGGATTCACTTCCTAGCCAACGATATCGTTCGATATAACGATAAAGTACTCTGGGCGAATCGGAATCGCGTTATTTACCTTTTCCACACGCTGTGTATCGAAGGAAGCTGAGGATTCACTTCATAGCCCTCGATATCGTTCGATATAACGATAAATCACTCTGGGCGACTCGGAATCGCGTTATTTACCTTTTCCACACGCTGTGTATCGAAGGCAGCTAAGGATTCACTTCCTAGCCCTCGATATCTTTCGATATAACGATAAATCACTCTTTGAGACGCGGAATCGCGATATTCACCTTTTCCACACGTTGTGTATCGATGGCAGCTAAGGATTCACTTCCTAGCCCTCGATATCGTTCGATATAACTATAAATCACTCTGGGAGACGCGGATTCGCGATATTCATCTATTCCACACGCTGTGTATCGAATGAAGCTAAGGATTCACTTCCTAGCCCTCGACATCGTTCGATATAACTATAAATCACTCTGGGCGACTCGGAATCGCGTTATTTACCTTTTCCACACGCTGTGTATCGAAGGCAGCTAAGGATTCACTTCCTAGCCAACGATATCGTTCGATATAACGATAAAGTACTCTGGGCGAATCGGAATCGCGTTATTTACCTTTTCCACACGCTGTGTATCGAAGGAAGCTGAGGATTCACTTCATAGCCCTCGATATCGTTCGATATAACGATAAATCACTCTGGGCGACTCGGAATCGCGTTATTTACCTTTTCCACACGCTGTGTATCGAAGGCAGCTAAGGATTCACTTCCTAGCCCTCGATATCTTTCGATATAACGATAAATCACTCTTTGAGACGCGGAATCGCGATATTCACCTTTTCCACACGTTGTGTATCGATGGCAGCTAAGGATTCACTTCCTAGCCCTCGATATCGTTCGATATAACTATAAATCACTCTGGGAGACGCGGATTCGCGATATTCATCTATTCCACACGCTGTGTATCGAATGAAGCTAAGGATTCACTTCCTAGCCCTCGACATCGTTCGATATAACTATAAATCACTCTGGGCGACTCGGAATCGCGTTATTTACCTTTTCCACACGCTGTGTATCGAAGGCAGCTAAGGATTCACTTCATAGCCCTCGATATCGTTCGATATAACGATAAATCACTCTGGGCGACTCGGAATCGCGTTATTTACCTTTTCCACACGCTGTGTATCGAAGGCAGCTAAGGATTCACTTCATAGCCCTCGATATCGTTCGATATAACTATAAATCACTCTGGGAGACGCGGAATCGCGATATTCACCTTTTCCACACGCTGTGTATCGATGGAAGCTAATAATTCACTTCATAGCCCTCGATATCGTTCGATATAAAGATAAATCACTCTGGGAGACGCGGATTCGCGACATTCATCTATTCCACACGCTGTGTATCGAAGGCAGCTAAGGATTCACTTCCTAGCCCTCGATATCGTTCGATATAACGATAAATCACTCTGGGCGACTCGGAATCACGTTATTTACCTTTTCCACACGCTGTGTATCGAAGGCAGCTAAGGATTCACTTCATAGCCCTCCATATCGTTCGATATATCTATAAATCACTCTTTGAGACGCGGAATCGCGATATTCACATTTTCCACACGTTGTGTATCGATGGCAGCTAAGGATTCACTTCCTAGCCCTCGATATCGTTCGATGTAACTATACATCACTCTGGGAGACGCGGAATCGCGATATTCACCTTTTCCACACGCTGTGTATCTATGGAAGCTAAGGATTCACTTTGTAGCCCTCGATATCGTTCGATATAACGATCAATCACTCTGGGAGACGCGGATTCGCGATATTCACCTATTCCACACGCTGTGTATCGAAGGAAGCTAAGGATTCACTTCCTATCCCTCGATATCCTTCGATATAACGATAAATCACTCTGGGAGACGCGGAATCGCGATATTCACCTTTTCCACACGCTGTGTATCGATGGAAGCTAATAATTCACTTCATAGCCCTCGATATCGTTCGATATAAAGATAAATCACTCTGGGAGACGCGGATTCGCGACATTCATCTATTCCACACGCTGTGTATCGAAGGCAGCTAAGGATTCACTTCCTAGCCCTCGATAGCGTTCGATATAACGATAAATCACTCTGGGCGACGCGGAATCGCGATATTCACCTTTTCCACACGATGTGTATCGATGGAAGCTAAGGATTCACTTCCTAGCCCTCGATATCGTTCGATATAACGATAAATCACTCTGGGAGACGCGGATTCGCGATATTCATCTATTCCACACGCTGTGAATCGAAGGAAGCTAAGGATTCACGTCCTAGCCAACGATATAGTTCGATATAACGATAAATCACTCTGGGCGAATCGGAATCGCGTTATTTGGCTTTTCTACTCGCTGTGTATCGAAGGCAGCTAAGGATTCACTTCGTAACCCTCGATATCGTTCGATATAACGATAAATCACTCTGGGCGACGCGGAATCGCGATATTCACATTTTCCACACGATGTGTATCGATGGAAGCTAAGGATTCACTTCCTAGCCCTCGATATCGTTCGATATAACTATAAATCACCCTGGGAGACGCGGAATCGCGATATTCACCTTTTCCACAGGCCTTGTATCGATGGATGCTAATAATTCACTTCCTAGCCCTCGATATCGTTCGATATAACGATAAATCACTCTGGGAGACGCGGATTCGCGATATTCATGTATTCCACACGCTGTGTATCGAAGGCAGCTAAGGATTCACTTCCTAGCCCTCGATATCGTTCGATATAACGATAAATCACTCTGGGCGACTCGGAATCGCGTTATTTACCTTTTCCACACGCTGTGTATCGAAAGCAGCTAAGGATTCACTTCATAGCCCTCGATATCGTTCGATATAACGATAAATAACTCTGGGCGACTCGGAATCGCGTTACTTACCTTTTCCACACGCTGTGTATCGAAGGAAGCTAAGGATTCACTTCCTAGCCAACGATATCGTTCGATATAACGATAAAGTACTCTGGGCGAATCGGAATCGCGTTATTTACCTTTTCCACACGCTGTGTATCGAAGGCAGAGAAGGATTCACTTCCTAACCCTCGATATCTTTCGATATAACGATAAATCACTCTGGGCGACGCGGAATCGCGATATTCACCTTTTCCACACGATGTGTATCGATGGAAGCTAAGGATTCACTTCCTAGCCCTCGATATCGTTCGATATAACGATAAATCACTCTGGGAGACGCGGATTCGCGATATTCATCTATTCCACACGCTGTGTATCGAATGAAGCTAAGGATTCACTTCCTAGCCCTCGACATCGTTCGATATAACGATAAATCACTCTGGGCGACTCGGAATCGCTTTATTTACCTTTTGCACACGCTGTGTATCGAAGGAAGCTAAGGATTCACTTCCTAGCCAACGATATCGTTCGATATAACGATAAAGTACTCTGGGCGAATCGGAATCGCGTTATTTACCTTTTCCACACGCTGTGTATCGAAGGAAGCTGAGGATTCACTTCATAGCCCTTGATATCGTTCGATATAACGATAAATCACTCTGGGCGACTCGGAATCGCGTTATTTACCTTTTCCACACGCTGTGTATCGAAGGCAGCTAAGGATTCACTTCATAGCCCTCTATATCGTTCGATATAACTATAAATCACTCTGGCAGACGCGGAATCGCGATATTCACCTTTTCCACAGGCTGTGTATCGATGGAAGCTAAGGATGCACTTCCTAGCCCTCGATATCGTTCGATATAACGATAAATCACTCTGGGAGAGGCGGATTCGCGATATTCATCTATTCCACACGCTGTGTATCGAATGAAGCTAAGGATTCACTTCCTAGCCCTCGACATCGTTCGATATAACGATAAATCACTCTGGGCGACTCGGAATCGCGTTATTTACCTTTTCCACACGCTGTGTATCGAAGGCAGCTAAGGATTCACTTCCTAGCCCTCAATATCGTTCGATATAACGATAAATCACTCTGGGCGACTCGGAATCGCGTTATTTACCTTTTCCACACGCTGTGTATCGAAGGCAGCTAAGGATTCACTTCATAGCCCTCGATATCGTTCGATATATCTGTAAATCACTCTTTGAGACGCGGAATCGCGTTATTTACCTTTTCCACACGCTGTGTATCGAAGGCAGCTAAGGATTCACTTCATAGCCCTCTATATCGTTCGATATAACTATAAATCACTCTGGCAGACGCGGAATCGCGATATTCACCTTTTCCACACGATGTGTATCGATGGAAGCTAAGGATTCACTTCCTAGCCCTCGATATCGTTCGATATAACGATAAATCACTCTGGGAGACGCGGATTCGCGATATTCATCTATTCCACACGCTGTGTATCGAATGAAGCTAAGGATTCACTTCCTAGCCCTCGACATCGTTCGATATAACGATAAATCACTCTGGGCGACTCGGAATCGCGTTATTTACCTTTTCCACACGCTGTGGATCGAAGGCAGCTAAGGATTCACTTCATAGCCCTCTATATCGTTCGATATAACTATAAATCACTCTGGCAGACGCGGAATCGCGATATTCACCTTTTCCACAGGCTGTGTATCGATGGAAGCTAAGGATGCACTTCCTAGCCCTCGATATCGTTCGATATAACGATAAATCACTCTGGGAGAGGCGGATTCGCGATATTCATCTATTCCACACGCTGTGTATCGAATGAAGCTAAGGATTCACTTCCTAGCCCTCGACATCGTTCGATATAACGATAAATCACTCTGGGCGACTCGGAATCGCGTTATTTACCTTTTCCACACGCTGTGTATCGAAGGCAGCTAAGGATTCACTTCCTAGCCCTCAATATCGTTCGATATAACGATAAATCACTCTGGGCGACTCGGAATCGCGTTATTTACCTTTTCCACACGCTGTGTATCGAAGGCAGCTAAGGATTCACTTCATAGCCCTCGATATCGTTCGATATATCTGTAAATCACTCTTTGAGACGCGGAATCGCGTTATTTACCTTTTCCACACGCTGTGTATCGAAGGCAGCTAAGGATTCACTTCATAGCCCTCTATATCGTTCGATATAACTATAAATCACTCTGGCAGACGCGGAATCGCGATATTCACCTTTTCCACACGATGTGTATCGATGGAAGCTAAGGATTCACTTCCTAGCCCTCGATATCGTTCGATATAACGATAAATCACTCTGGGAGACGCGGATTCGCGATATTCATCTATTCCACACGCTGTGTATCGAATGAAGCTAAGGATTCACTTCCTAGCCCTCGACATCGTTCGATATAACGATAAATCACTCTGGGCGACTCGGAATCGCTTTATTTACCTTTTCCACACGCTGTGTATCGAAGGAAGCTAAGGATTCACTTCCTAGCCAACGATATCGTTCGATATAACGATAAAGTACTCTGGGCGAATCGGAATCGCGTTATTTACCTTTTCCACACGCTGTGTATCGAAGGAAGCTGAGGATTCACTTCATAGCCCTTGATATCGTTCGATATAACGATAAATCACTCTGGGCGACTCGGAATCGCGTTATTTACCTTTTCCACACGCTGTGTATCGAAGGCAGCTAAGGATTCACTTCATAGCCCTCTATATCGTTCGATATAACTATAAATCACTCTGGCAGACGCGGAATCGCGATATTCACCTTTTCCACAGGCTGTGTATCGATGGAAGCTAAGGATGCACTTCCTAGCCCTCGATATCGTTCGATATAACGATAAATCACTCTGGGAGAGGCGGATTCGCGATATTCATCTATTCCACACGCTGTGTATCGAATGAAGCTAAGGATTCACTTCCTAGCCCTCGACATCGTTCGATATAACGATAAATCACTCTGGGCGACTCGGAATCGCGTTATTTACCTTTTCCACACGCTGTGTATCGAAGGCAGCTAAGGATTCACTTCCTAGCCCTCGATATCGTTCGATATAACGATAAATCACTCTGGGCGACTCGGAATCGCGTTATTTACCTTTTCCACACGCTGTGTATCGAAGGCAGCTAAGGATTCACTTCATAGCCCTCGATATCGTTCGATATATCTGTAAATCACTCTTTGAGACGCGGAATCGCGTTATTTACCTTTTCCACACGCTGTGTATCGAAGGCAGCTAAGGATTCACTTCATAGCCCTCTATATCGTTCGATATAACTATAAATCACTCTGGCAGACGCGGAATCGCGATATTCACCTTTTCCACAGGCTGTGTATCGATGGAAGCTAAGGATTCACTTCCTAGCCCTCGATATCGTTCGATATAACGATAAATCACTCTGGGAGAGGCGGATTCGCGATATTCATCTATTCCACACGCTGTGTATCGAATGAAGCTAAGGATTCACTTCCTAGCCCTCGACATCGTTCGATATAACGATAAATCACTCTGGGCGACTCGGAATCGCGTTATTTACCTTTTCCACACGCTGTGTATCGAAGGCAGCTAAGGATTCACTTCCTAGCCCTCGATATCGTTCGATATAACGATAAATCACTCTGGGCGACTCGGAATCGCGTTATTTACCTTTTCCACACGCTGTGTATCGAAGGCAGCTAAGGATTCACTTCATAGCCCTCGATATCGTTCGATATATCTGTAAATCACTCTTTGAGACGCGGAATCGCGATATTCACCTTTTCCACACGTTGTGTATCGATGGCAGCTAAGGATTCACTTCCTAGCCCTCGATATCGTTCGATATAACTATAAATCACTCTGGGAGACGCGGAATCGCGATATTCACCTTTTCCACACGCTGTGTATCGATGGAAGCTAAGGATTCACTTTGTAGCCCTCGATAGCGTTCGATATAACGATAAATCACTCTGGGAGACGCGGATTCGCGATATTCATCTATTCCACACGCTGTGTATCGAAGGAAGCTAAGGATTCACTTCCTAGCCCTCGATATGTTTCGATATAACGATAAATCACTCTGGGCGACTCGGAATCGCGTTATTTACCTTTTCCACACGCTGTGTATCGAAGGCAGCTAAGGATTCACTTCATAGCCCTCGATATCGTTCGATATATCTATAAATCACTCTTTGAGACGCGCAATCGCGATATTCACCTTTTCCACACGCTGTGTATCGAAGGAAGCTAAGGATTCACTTCCTAGCCAACGATATCGTTCGATATAACGATAAAGTACTCTGGGCGAATCGGAATCGCGTTATTTACCTTTTCCACACGCTGTGTATCGAAGGAAGCTGAGGATTCACTTCATAGCCCTCGATATCGTTCGATATAACGATAAATCACTCTGGGCGACTCGGAATCGCGTTATTTACCTTTTCCACACGCTGTGTATCGAAGGCAGCTAAGGATTCACTTCCTAGCCCTCGATATCGTTCGATATAACGATAAATCACTCTTTGAGACGCGGAATCGCGATATTCACCTTTTCCACACGTTGTGTATCGATGGCAGCTAAGGATTCACTTCCTAGCCCTCGATATCGTTCGATATAACTATAAATCACTCTGGGAGACGCGGATTCGCGATATTCATCTATTCAACACGCTGTGTATCGAATGAAGCTAAGGATTCACTTCCTAGCCCTCGACATCGTTCGATATAACTATAAATCACTCTGGGCGACTCGGAATCGCGTTATTTACCTTTTCCACACGCTGTGTATCGAAGGCAGCTAAGGATTCACTTCATAGCCCTCGATATCGTTCGATATTACTATAAATCACTCTGGGAGACGCGGAATCGCGATATTCACCTTTTCCACACGCTGTGTATCGATGGAAGCTAATAATTCACTTCATAGCCCTCGATATCGTTCGATATAAAGATAAATCACTCTGGGAGACGCGGATATGCGACATTCATCTATTCCACACGCTGTGTATCGAAGGCAGCTAAGGATTCACTTCCTAGCCCTCGATATCGTTCGATATAACGATAAATCACTCTGGGCGACTCGGAATCGCGTTATTTACCTTTTCCACACGCTGTGTATCGAAGGCAGCTAAGGATTCACTTCCTAGCCCTCGATATCGTTCGATATAACGATAAATCACTCTTTGAGACGCGGAATCGCGATATTCACCTTTTCCACACGTTGTGTATCGATGGCAGCTAAGGATTCACTTCCTAGCCCTCGATATCGTTCGATATAACTATAAATCACTCTGGGAGACGCGGATTCGCGATATTCATCTATTCCACACGCTGTGTATCGAATGAAGCTAAGGATTCACTTCCTAGCCCTCGACATCGTTCGATATAACTATAAATCACTCTGGGCGACTCGGAATCGCGTTATTTACCTTTTCCACACGCTGTGTATCGAAGGCAGCTAAGGATTCACTTCATAGCCCTCGATATCGTTCGATATAACGATAAATCACTCTGGGCGACTCGGAATCGCGTTATTTACCTTTTCCACACGCTGTGTATCGAAGGCAGCTAAGGATTCACTTCATAGCCCTCGATATCGTTCGATATAACTATAAATCACTCTGGGAGACGCGGAATCGCGATATTCACCTTTTCCACACGCTGTGTATCGATGGAAGCTAATAATTCACTTCATAGCCCTCGATATCGTCCGATATAAAGATAAATCACTCTGGGAGACGCGGATTCGCGACATTCATCTATTCCACACGCTGTGTATCGAAGGCAGCTAAGGATTCACTTCCTAGCCCTCGATATCGTTCGATATAACGATAAATCACTCTGGGCGACTCGGAATCGCGTTATTTACCTTTTCCACACGCTGTGTATCGAAGGCAGCTAAGGATTCACATCATAGCCCTCCATATCGTTCGATATATCTATAAATCACTCTTTGAGACGCGGAATCGCGATATTCACCTTTTCCACACGTTGTGTATCGATGGCAGCTAAGGATTCACTTCCTAGCCCTCGATATCGTTCGATGTAACTATACATCACTCTGGGAGACGCGTAATCGCGATATTCACCTTTTCCACACGCTGTGTATCTATGGAAGCTAAGGATTCACTTTGTAGCCCTCGATATCGTTCGATATAACGATCAATCACTCTGGGAGACGCGGATTCGCGATATTCATCTATTCCACACGCTGTGTATCGAAGGAAGCTAAGGATTCACTTCCTATCCCTCGATATCCTTCGATATAACGATAAATCACTCTGGGAGACGCGGAATCGCGATATTCACCTTTTCCACACGCTGTGTATCGATGGAAGCTAATAATTCACTTCATAGCCCTCGATATCGTTCGATATAAAGATAAATCACTCTGGGAGACGCGGATTCGCGACATTCATCTATTCCACACGCTGTGTATCGAAGGCAGCTAAGGATTCACTTCCTAGCCCTCGATAGCGTTCGATATAACGATAAATCACTCTGGGAGACGCGGATTCGCGATATTCATCTATTCCACACGCTGTGAATCGAAGGAAGCTAAGGATTCACGTCCTAGCCAACGATATAGTTCGATATAACGATAAATCACTCTGGGCGAATCGGAATCGCGTTATTTGGCTTTTCTACTCGCTGTGTATCGATGGAAGCTAAGGATTCACTTCCTAGCCCTCGATATCGTTCGATATAACTATAAATCACTCTGGGAGACGCGGATTCGCGATATTCATCTATTCCACACGCTGTGTATCGAATGAAGCTAAGGATTCACTTCCTAGCCCTCGACATCGTTCGATATAACTATAAATCACTCTGGGCGACTCGGAATCGCGTTATTTACCTTTTCCACACGCTGTGTATCGAAGGCAGCTAAGGATTCACTTCATAGCCCTCGATATCGTTCGATATAACTATAAATCACTCTGGGAGACGCGGAATCGCGATATTCACCTTTTCCAGTCGTTGTGTATCGATGGCAGCTAAGGATTCACTTCCTAGCCCTCGATATCGTTCGATGTAACTATACATCACTCTGGGAGACGCGGAATCGCGATATTCACCTTTTCCACACGCTGTGTATCTATGGAAGCTAAGGATTCACTTTGTAGCCCTCGATATCGTTCGATATAACGATCAATCACTCTGGGAGACGCGGATTCGCGATATTCACCTATTCCACACGCTGTGTATCGAAGGAAGCTAAGGATTCACTTCCTATCCCTCGATATCGTTCGATATAACTATAAATCACTCTGGGCGACTCGGAATCGCGTTATTTACCTTTTCCACACGCTGTGTATCGAAGGCAGCTAAGGATTCACTTCATAGCCCTCGATATCGTTCGATATAACGATAAATCACTCTGGGCGACTCGGAATCGCGTTATTTACCTTTTCCACACGCTGTGTATCGAAGGCAGCTAAGGATTCACTTCATAGCCCTCGATATCGTTCGATATAACTATAAATCACTCTGGGAGACGCGGAATCGCGATATTCACCTTTTCCACACGCTGTGTATCGATGGAAGCTAATAATTCACTTCATAGCCCTCGATATCGTCCGATATAAAGATAAATCACTCTGGGAGACGCGGATTCGCGACATTCATCTATTCCACACGCTGTGTATCGAAGGCAGCTAAGGATTCACTTCCTAGCCCTCGATATCGTTCGATATAACGATAAATCACTCTGGGCGACTCGGAATCGCGTTATTTACCTTTTCCACACGCTGTGTATCGAAGGCAGCTAAGGATTCACATCATAGCCCTCCATATCGTTCGATATATCTATAAATCACTCTTTGAGACGCGGAATCGCGATATTCACCTTTTCCACACGTTGTGTATCGATGGCAGCTAAGGATTCACTTCCTAGCCCTCGATATCGTTCGATGTAACTATACATCACTCTGGGAGACGCGTAATCGCGATATTCACCTTTTCCACACGCTGTGTATCTATGGAAGCTAAGGATTCACTTTGTAGCCCTCGATATCGTTCGATATAACGATCAATCACTCTGGGAGACGCGGATTCGCGATATTCATCTATTCCACACGCTGTGTATCGAAGGAAGCTAAGGATTCACTTCCTATCCCTCGATATCCTTCGATATAACGATAAATCACTCTGGGAGACGCGGAATCGCGATATTCACCTTTTCCACACGCTGTGTATCGATGGAAGCTAATAATTCACTTCATAGCCCTCGATATCGTTCGATATAAAGATAAATCACTCTGGGAGACGCGGATTCGCGACATTCATCTATTCCACACGCTGTGTATCGAAGGCAGCTAAGGATTCACTTCCTAGCCCTCGATAGCGTTCGATATAACGATAAATCACTCTGGGAGACGCGGATTCGCGATATTCATCTATTCCACACGCTGTGAATCGAAGGAAGCTAAGGATTCACGTCCTAGCCAACGATATAGTTCGATATAACGATAAATCACTCTGGGCGAATCGGAATCGCGTTATTTGGCTTTTCTACTCGCTGTGTATCGATGGAAGCTAAGGATTCACTTCCTAGCCCTCGATATCGTTCGATATAACTATAAATCACTCTGGGAGACGCGGATTCGCGATATTCATCTATTCCACACGCTGTGTATCGAATGAAGCTAAGGATTCACTTCCTAGCCCTCGACATCGTTCGATATAACTATAAATCACTCTGGGCGACTCGGAATCGCGTTATTTACCTTTTCCACACGCTGTGTATCGAAGGCAGCTAAGGATTCACTTCATAGCCCTCGATATCGTTCGATATAACTATAAATCACTCTGGGAGACGCGGAATCGCGATATTCACCTTTTCCACACGTTGTGTATCGATGGCAGCTAAGGATTCACTTCCTAGCCCTCGATATCGTTCGATGTAACTATACATCACTCTGGGAGACGCGGAATCGCGATATTCACCTTTTCCACACGCTGTGTATCTATGGAAGCTAAGGATTCACTTTGTAGCCCTCGATATCGTTCGATATAACGATCAATCACTCTGGGAGACGCGGATTCGCGATATTCACCTATTCCACACGCTGTGTATCGAAGGAAGCTAAGGATTCACTTCCTATCCCTCGATATCCTTCGATATAACGATAAATCACTCTGGGAGACGCGGAATCGCGATATTCACCTTTTCCACACGCTGTGTATCTATGGAAGCTAAGGATTCACTTTGTAGCCCTCGATATCGTTCGATATAACGATCAATCACTCTGGGAGACGCGGATTCGCGATATTCACCTATTCCACACGCTGTGTATCGAAGGAAGCTAAGGATTCACTTCCTATCCCTCGATATCCTTCGATATAACGATAAATCACTCTGGGAGACGCGGAATCGCGATATTCACCTTTTCCACACGCTGTGTATCGATGGAAGCTAATAATTCACTTCATAGCCCTCGATATCGTTCGATATAAAGATAAATCACTCTGGGAGACGCGGATTCGCGACATTCATCTATTCCACACGCTGTGTATCGAAGGCAGCTAAGGATTCACTTCCTAGCCCTCGATAGCGTTCGATATAACGATAAATCACTCTGGGCGACGCGGAATCGCGATATTCACCTTTTCCACACGATGTGTATCGATGGAAGCTAAGGATTCACTTCCTAGCCCTCGATATCGTTCGATATAACGATAAATCACTCTGGGAGACGCGGATTCGCGATATTCATCTATTCCACACGCTGTGAATCGAAGGAAGCTAAGGATTCACGTCCTAGCCAACGATATAGTTCGATATAACGATAAATCACTCTGGGCGAATCGGAATCGCGTTATTTGGCTTTTCTACTCGCTGTGTATCGAAGGCAGCTAAGGATTCACTTCGTAACCCTCGATATCGTTCGATATAACGATAAATCACTCTGGGCGACGCGGAATCGCGATATTCACATTTTCCACACGATGTGTATCGATGGAAGCTAAGGATTCACTTCCTAGCCCTCGATATCGTTCGATATAACTATAAATCACCCTGGGAGACGCGGAATCGCGATATTCACCTTTTCCACAGGCCTTGTATCGATGGATGCTAATAATTCACTTCCTAGCCCTCGATATCGTTCGATATAACGATAAATCACTCTGGGAGACGCGGATTCGCGATATTCATGTATTCCACACGCTGTGTATCGAAGGCAGCTAAGGATTCACTTCCTAGCCCTCGATATCGTTCGATATAACGATAAATCACTCTGGGCGACTCGGAATCGCGTTATTTACCTTTTCCACACGCTGTGTATCGAAAGCAGCTAAGGATTCACTTCATAGCCCTCGATATCGTTCGATATAACGATAAATAACTCTGGGCGACTCGGAATCGCGTTACTTACCTTTTCCACACGCTGTGTATCGAAGGAAGCTAAGGATTCACTTCCTAGCCAACGATATCGTTCGATATAACGATAAAGTACTCTGGGCGAATCGGAATCGCGTTATTTACCTTTTCCACACGCTGTGTATCGAAGGCAGAGAAGGATTCACTTCCTAACCCTCGATATCTTTCGATATAACGATAAATCACTCTGGGCGACGCGGAATCGCGATATTCACCTTTTCCACACGATGTGTATCGATGGAAGCTAAGGATTCACTTCCTAGCCCTCGATATCGTTCGATATAACGATAAATCACTCTGGGAGACGCGGATTCGCGATATTCATCTATTCCACACGCTGTGTATCGAATGAAGCTAAGGATTCACTTCCTAGCCCTCGACATCGTTCGATATAACGATAAATCACTCTGGGCGACTCGGAATCGCTTTATTTACCTTTTGCACACGCTGTGTATCGAAGGAAGCTAAGGATTCACTTCCTAGCCAACGATATCGTTCGATATAACGATAAAGTACTCTGGGCGAATCGGAATCGCGTTATTTACCTTTTCCACACGCTGTGTATCGAAGGAAGCTGAGGATTCACTTCATAGCCCTTGATATCGTTCGATATAACGATAAATCACTCTGGGCGACTCGGAATCGCGTTATTTACCTTTTCCACACGCTGTGTATCGAAGGCAGCTAAGGATTCACTTCATAGCCCTCTATATCGTTCGATATAACTATAAATCACTCTGGCAGACGCGGAATCGCGATATTCACCTTTTCCACAGGCTGTGTATCGATGGAAGCTAAGGATGCACTTCCTAGCCCTCGATATCGTTCGATATAACGATAAATCACTCTGGGAGAGGCGGATTCGCGATATTCATCTATTCCACACGCTGTGTATCGAATGAAGCTAAGGATTCACTTCCTAGCCCTCGACATCGTTCGATATAACGATAAATCACTCTGGGCGACTCGGAATCGCGTTATTTACCTTTTCCACACGCTGTGTATCGAAGGCAGCTAAGGATTCACTTCCTAGCCCTCAATATCGTTCGATATAACGATAAATCACTCTGGGCGACTCGGAATCGCGTTATTTACCTTTTCCACACGCTGTGTATCGAAGGCAGCTAAGGATTCACTTCATAGCCCTCGATATCGTTCGATATATCTGTAAATCACTCTTTGAGACGCGGAATCGCGTTATTTACCTTTTCCACACGCTGTGTATCGAAGGCAGCTAAGGATTCACTTCATAGCCCTCTATATCGTTCGATATAACTATAAATCACTCTGGCAGACGCGGAATCGCGATATTCACCTTTTCCACACGATGTGTATCGATGGAAGCTAAGGATTCACTTCCTAGCCCTCGATATCGTTCGATATAACGATAAATCACTCTGGGAGACGCGGATTCGCGATATTCATCTATTCCACACGCTGTGTATCGAATGAAGCTAAGGATTCACTTCCTAGCCCTCGACATCGTTCGATATAACGATAAATCACTCTGGGCGACTCGGAATCGCGTTATTTACCTTTTCCACACGCTGTGTATCGAAGGCAGCTAAGGATTCACTTCCTAGCCCTCGATATCGTTCGATATAACTATAAATCACTCTGGCAGACGCGGAATCGCGATATTCACCTTTTCCACAGGCTGTGTATCGATGGAAGCTAAGGATGCACTTCCTAGCCCTCGATATCGTTCGGTATAACGATAAATCACTCTGGGAGAGGCGGATTCGCGATATTCATCTATTCCACACGCTGTGTATCGAATGAAGCTAAGGATTCACTTCCTAGCCCTCGACATCGTTCGATATAACGATAAATCACTCTGGGCGACTCAGAATCGCGTTATTTACCTTTTCCACACGCTGTGTATCGAAGGCAGCTAAGGATTCACTTCCTAGCCCTCAATATCGTTCGATATAACGATAAATCACTCTGGGCGACTCGGAATCGCGTTATTTACCTTTTCCACACGCTGTGTATCGAAGGCAGCTAAGGATTCACTTCATAGCCCTCGATATCGTTCGATATATCTGTAAATCACTCTTTGAGACGCGGAATCGCGTTATTTACCTTTTCCACACGCTGTGTATCGAAGGCAGCTAAGGATTCACTTCATAGCCCTCTATATCGTTCGATATAACTATAAATCACTCTGGCAGACGCGGAATCGCGATATTCACCTTTTCCACACGATGTGTATCGATGGAAGCTAAGGATTCACTTCCTAGCCCTCGATATCGTTCGATATAACGATAAATCACTCTGGGAGACGCGGATTCGCGATATTCATCTATTCCACACGCTGTGTATCGAATGAAGCTAAAGATTCACTTCCTAGCCCTCGACATCGTTCGATATAACGATAAATCACTCTGGGCGACTCGGAATCGCTTTATTTACCTTTTCCACACGCTGTGTATCGAAGGAAGCTAAGGATTCACTTCCTAGCCAACGATATCGTTCGATATAACGATAAAGTACTCTGGGCGAATCGGAATCGCGATATTCATCTATTCCACACGCTGTGTATCGAATGAAGCTAAGGATTCACTTCCTAGCCCTCGACATCGTTCGATATAACGATAAATCACTCTGGGCGACTCGGAATCGCGTTATTTACCTTTTCCACACGCTGTGTATCGAAGGCAGCTAAGGATTCACTTCCTAGCCCTCAATATCGTTCGATATAACGATAAATCACTCTGGGCGACTCGGAATCGCGTTATTTACCTTTTCCACACGCTGTGTATCGAAGGCAGCTAAGGATTCACTTCATAGCCCTCGATATCGTTCGATATATCTGTAAATCACTCTTTGAGACGCGGAATCGCGTTATTTACCTTTTCCACACGCTGTGTATCGAAGGCAGCTAAGGATTCACTTCATAGCCCTCTATATCGTTCGATATAACTATAAATCACTCTGGCAGACGCGGAATCGCGATATTCACCTTTTCCACACGATGTGTATCGATGGAAGCTAAGGATTCACTTCCTAGCCCTCGATATCGTTCGATATAACGATAAATCACTCTGGGAGACGCGGATTCGCGATATTCATCTATTCCACACGCTGTGTATCGAATGAAGCTAAGGATTCACTTCCTAGCCCTCGACATCGTTCGATATAACGATAAATCACTCTGGGCGACTCGGAATCGCGTTATTTACCTTTTCCACACGCTGTGTATCGAAGGCAGCTAAGGATTCACTTCATAGCCCTCTATATCGTTCGATATAACTATAAATCACTCTGGCAGACGCGGAATCGCGATATTCACCTTTTCCACAGGCTGTGTATCGATGGAAGCTAAGGATGCACTTCCTAGCCCTCGATATCGTTCGATATAACGATAAATCACTCTGGGAGAGGCGGATTCGCGATATTCATCTATTCCACACGCTGTGTATCGAATGAAGCTAAGGATTCACTTCCTAGCCCTCGACATCGTTCGATATAACGATAAATCACTCTGGGCGACTCGGAATCGCGTTATTTACCTTTTCCACACGCTGTGTATCGAAGGCAGCTAAGGATTCACTTCCTAGCCCTCAATATCGTTCGATATAACGATAAATCACTCTGGGCGACTCGGAATCGCGTTATTTACCTTTTCCACACGCTGTGTATCGAAGGCAGCTAAGGATTCACTTCATAGCCCTCGATATCGTTCGATATATCTGTAAATCACTCTTTGAGACGCGGAATCGCGTTATTTACCTTTTCCACACGCTGTGTATCGAAGGCAGCTAAGGATTCACTTCATAGCCCTCTATATCGTTCGATATAACTATAAATCACTCTGGCAGACGCGGAATCGCGATATTCACCTTTTCCACACGATGTGTATCGATGGAAGCTAAGGATTCACTTCCTAGCCCTCGATATCGTTCGATATAACGATAAATCACTCTGGGAGACGCGGATTCGCGATATTCATCTATTCCACACGCTGTGTATCGAATGAAGCTAAGGATTCACTTCCTAGCCCTCGACATCGTTCGATATAACGATAAATCACTCTGGGCGACTCGGAATCGCTTTATTTACCTTTTCCACACGCTGTGTATCGAAGGAAGCTAAGGATTCACTTCCTAGCCAACGATATCGTTCGATATAACGATAAAGTACTCTGGGCGAATCGGAATCGCGTTATTTACCTTTTCCACACGCTGTGTATCGAAGGAAGCTGAGGATTCACTTCATAGCCCTTGATATCGTTCGATATAACGATAAATCACTCTGGGCGACTCGGAATCGCGTTATTTACCTTTTCCACACGCTGTGTATCGAAGGCAGCTAAGGATTCACTTCATAGCCCTCTATATCGTTCGATATAACTATAAATCACTCTGGCAGACGCGGAATCGCGATATTCACCTTTTCCACAGGCTGTGTATCGATGGAAGCTAAGGATGCACTTCCTAGCCCTCGATATCGTTCGATATAACGATAAATCACTCTGGGAGAGGCGGATTCGCGATATTCATCTATTCCACACGCTGTGTATCGAATGAAGCTAAGGATTCACTTCCTAGCCCTCGACATCGTTCGATATAACGATAAATCACTCTGGGCGACTCGGAATCGCGTTATTTACCTTTTCCACACGCTGTGTATCGAAGGCAGCTAAGGATTCACTTCCTAGCCCTCGATATCGTTCGATATAACGATAAATCACTCTGGGCGACTCGGAATCGCGTTATTTACCTTTTCCACACGCTGTGTATCGAAGGCAGCTAAGGATTCACTTCATAGCCCTCGATATCGTTCGATATATCTGTAAATCACTCTTTGAGACGCGGAATCGCGTTATTTACCTTTTCCACACGCTGTGTATCGAAGGCAGCTAAGGATTCACTTCATAGCCCTCTATATCGTTCGATATAACTATAAATCACTCTGGCAGACGCGGAATCGCGATATTCACCTTTTCCACAGGCTGTGTATCGATGGAAGCTAAGGATTCACTTCCTAGCCCTCGATATCGTTCGATATAACGATAAATCACTCTGGGAGAGGCGGATTCGCGATATTCATCTATTCCACACGCTGTGTATCGAATGAAGCTAAGGATTCACTTCCTAGCCCTCGACATCGTTCGATATAACGATAAATCACTCTGGGCGACTCGGAATCGCGTTATTTACCTTTTCCACACGCTGTGTATCGAAGGCAGCTAAGGATTCACTTCCTAGCCCTCGATATCGTTCGATATAACGATAAATCACTCTGGGCGACTCGGAATCGCGTTATTTACCTTTTCCACACGCTGTGTATCGAAGGCAGCTAAGGATTCACTTCATAGCCCTCGATATCGTTCGATATATCTGTAAATCACTCTTTGAGACGCGGAATCGCGATATTCACCTTTTCCACACGTTGTGTATCGATGGCAGCTAAGGATTCACTTCCTAGCCCTCGATATCGTTCGATATAACTATAAATCACTCTGGGAGACGCGGAATCGCGATATTCACCTTTTCCACACGCTGTGTATCGATGGAAGCTAAGGATTCACTTTGTAGCCCTCGATAGCGTTCGATATAACGATAAATCACTCTGGGAGACGCGGATTCGCGATATTCATCTATTCCACACGCTGTGTATCGAAGGAAGCTAAGGATTCACTTCCTAGCCCTCGATATGTTTCGATATAACGATAAATCACTCTGGGCGACTCGGAATCGCGTTATTTACCTTTTCCACACGCTGTGTATCGAAGGCAGCTAAGGATTCACTTCATAGCCCTCGATATCGTTCGATATATCTATAAATCACTCTTTGAGACGCGCAATCGCGATATTCACCTTTTCCACACGCTGTGTATCGAAGGAAGCTAAGGATTCACTTCCTAGCCAACGATATCGTTCGATATAACGATAAAGTACTCTGGGCGAATCGGAATCGCGTTATTTACCTTTTCCACACGCTGTGTATCGAAGGAAGCTGAGGATTCACTTCATAGCCCTCGATATCGTTCGATATAACGATAAATCACTCTGGGCGACTCGGAATCGCGTTATTTACCTTTTCCACACGCTGTGTATCGAAGGCAGCTAAGGATTCACTTCCTAGCCCTCGATATCGTTCGATATAACGATAAATCACTCTTTGAGACGCGGAATCGCGATATTCACCTTTTCCACACGTTGTGTATCGATGGCAGCTAAGGATTCACTTCCTAGCCCTCGATATCGTTCGATATAACTATAAATCACTCTGGGAGACGCGGATTCGCGATATTCATCTATTCAACACGCTGTGTATCGAATGAAGCTAAGGATTCACTTCCTAGCCCTCGACATCGTTCGATATAACTATAAATCACTCTGGGCGACTCGGAATCGCGTTATTTACCTTTTCCACACGCTGTGTATCGAAGGCAGCTAAGGATTCACTTCATAGCCCTCGATATCGTTCGATATTACTATAAATCACTCTGGGAGACGCGGAATCGCGATATTCACCTTTTCCACACGCTGTGTATCGATGGAAGCTAATAATTCACTTCATAGCCCTCGATATCGTTCGATATAAAGATAAATCACTCTGGGAGACGCGGATATGCGACATTCATCTATTCCACACGCTGTGTATCGAAGGCAGCTAAGGATTCACTTCCTAGCCCTCGATATCGTTCGATATAACGATAAATCACTCTGGGCGACTCGGAATCGCGTTATTTACCTTTTCCACACGCTGTGTATCGAAGGCAGCTAAGGATTCACTTCCTAGCCCTCGATATCGTTCGATATAACGATAAATCACTCTTTGAGACGCGGAATCGCGATATTCACCTTTTCCACACGTTGTGTATCGATGGCAGCTAAGGATTCACTTCCTAGCCCTCGATATCGTTCGATATAACTATAAATCACTCTGGGAGACGCGGATTCGCGATATTCATCTATTCCACACGCTGTGTATCGAATGAAGCTAAGGATTCACTTCCTAGCCCTCGACATCGTTCGATATAACTATAAATCACTCTGGGCGACTCGGAATCGCGTTATTTACCTTTTCCACACGCTGTGTATCGAAGGCAGCTAAGGATTCACTTCATAGCCCTCGATATCGTTCGATATAACGATAAATCACTCTGGGCGACTCGGAATCGCGTTATTTACCTTTTCCACACGCTGTGTATCGAAGGCAGCTAAGGATTCACTTCATAGCCCTCGATATCGTTCGATATAACTATAAATCACTCTGGGAGACGCGGAATCGCGATATTCACCTTTTCCACACGCTGTGTATCGATGGAAGCTAATAATTCACTTCATAGCCCTCGATATCGTTCGATATAAAGATAAATCACTCTGGGAGACGCGGATTCGCGACATTCATCTATTCCACACGCTGTGTATCGAAGGCAGCTAAGGATTCACTTCCTAGCCCTCGATATCGTTCGATATAACGATAAATCACTCTGGGCGACTCGGAATCGCGTTATTTACCTTTTCCACACGCTGTGTATCGAAGGCAGCTAAGGATTCACATCATAGCCCTCCATATCGTTCGATATATCTATAAATCACTCTTTGAGACGCGGAATCGCGATATTCACCTTTTCCACACGTTGTGTATCGATGGCAGCTAAGGATTCACTTCCTAGCCCTCGATATCGTTCGATGTAACTATACATCACTCTGGGAGACGCGTAATCGCGATATTCACCTTTTCCACACGCTGTGTATCTATGGAAGCTAAGGATTCACTTTGTAGCCCTCGATATCGTTCGATATAACGATCAATCACTCTGGGAGACGCGGATTCGCGATATTCATCTATTCCACACGCTGTGTATCGAAGGAAGCTAAGGATTCACTTCCTATCCCTCGATATCCTTCGATATAACGATAAATCACTCTGGGAGACGCGGAATCGCGATATTCACCTTTTCCACACGCTGTGTATCGATGGAAGCTAATAATTCACTTCATAGCCCTCGATATCGTTCGATATAAAGATAAATCACTCTGGGAGACGCGGATTCGCGACATTCATCTATTCCACACGCTGTGTATCGAAGGCAGCTAAGGATTCACTTCCTAGCCCTCGATAGCGTTCGATATAACGATAAATCACTCTGGGCGACGCGGAATCGCGATATTCACCTTTTCCACACGATGTGTATCGATGGAAGCTAAGGATTCACTTCCTAGCCCTCGATATCGTTCGATATAACGATAAATCACTCTGGGAGACGCGGATTCGCGATATTCATCTATTCCACACGCTGTGAATCGAAGGAAGCTAAGGATTCACGTCCTAGCCAACGATATAGTTCGATATAACGATAAATCACTCTGGGCGAATCGGAATCGCGTTATTTGGCTTTTCTACTCGCTGTGTATCGATGGAAGCTAAGGATTCACTTCCTAGCCCTCGATATCGTTCGATATAACTATAAATCACTCTGGGAGACGCGGATTCGCGATATTCATCTATTCCACACGCTGTGTATCGAATGAAGCTAAGGATTCACTTCCTAGCCCTCGACATCGTTCGATATAACTATAAATCACTCTGGGCGACTCGGAATCGCGTTATTTACCTTTTCCACACGCTGTGTATCGAAGGCAGCTAAGGATTCACTTCATAGCCCTCGATATCGTTCGATATAACTATAAATCACTCTGGGAGACGCGGAATCGCGATATTCACCTTTTCCACACGTTGTGTATCGATGGCAGCTAAGGATTCACTTCCTAGCCCTCGATATCGTTCGATGTAACTATACATCACTCTGGGAGACGCGGAATCGCGATATTCACCTTTTCCACACGCTGTGTATCTATGGAAGCTAAGGATTCACTTTGTAGCCCTCGATATCGTTCGATATAACGATCAATCACTCTGGGAGACGCGGATTCGCGATATTCACCTATTCCACACGCTGTGTATCGAAGGAAGCTAAGGATTCACTTCCTATCCCTCGATATCCTTCGATATAACGATAAATCACTCTGGGAGACGCGGAATCGCGATATTCACCTTTTCCACACGCTGTGTATCGATGGAAGCTAATAATTCACTTCATAGCCCTCGATATCGTTCGATATAAAGATAAATCACTCTGGGAGACGCGGATTCGCGACATTCATCTATTCCACACGCTGTGTATCGAAGGCAGCTAAGGATTCACTTCCTAGCCCTCGATAGCGTTCGATATAACGATAAATCACTCTGGGCGACGCGGAATCGCGATATTCACCTTTTCCACACGATGTGTATCGATGGAAGCTAAGGATTCACTTCCTAGCCCTCGATATCGTTCGATATAACGATAAATCACTCTGGGAGACGCGGATTCGCGATATTCATCTATTCCACACGCTGTGAATCGAAGGAAGCTAAGGATTCACGTCCTAGCCAACGATATAGTTCGATATAACGATAAATCACTCTGGGCGAATCGGAATCGCGTTATTTGGCTTTTCTACTCGCTGTGTATCGAAGGCAGCTAAGGATTCACTTCCTAACCCTCGATATCGTTCGATATAACGATAATTCACTCTGGGCGACGCGGAATCGCGATATTCACCTTTTCCACACGATGTGTATCGATGGAAGCTAAGGATTCACGTCCTAGCCAACGATATAGTTCGATATAACGATAAATCACTCTGGGCGAATCGGAATCGCGTTATTTGGCTTTTCTACTCGCTGTGTATCGAAGGCAGCTAAGGATTCACTTCCTAGCCCTCGATATCGTTCGATATAACGATAAATCACTCTGGGCGACGCGGAATCGCGATATTCACCTTTTCCACAGGCCTTGTATCGATGGATGCTAATAATTCACTTCCTAGCCCTCGATATCGTTCGATATAACGATAAATCACTCTGGGAGACGCGGATTCGCGATATTCATGTATTCCACACGCTGTGTATCGAAGGCAGCTAAGGATTCACTTCCTAGCCCTCGATATCGTTCGATATAACGATAAAGTACTCTGGGCGAATCGGAATCGCGTTATTTACCTTTTCCACACGCTGTGTATCGAAGGCAGAGAAGGATTCACTTCCTAACCCTCGATATCTTTCGATATAACGATAAATCACTCTGGGCGACGCGGAATCGCGATATTCACCTTTTCCACACGATGTGTATCGATGGAAGCTAAGGATTCACTTCCTAGCCCTCGATATCGTTCGATATAACGATAAATCACTCTGGGAGACGCGGATTCGCGATATTCATCTATTCCACACGCTGTGTATCGAATGAAGCTAAGGATTCACTTCCTAGCCCTCGACATCGTTCGATATAACGATAAATCACTCTGGGCGACTCGGAATCGCTTTATTTACCTTTTCCACACGATGTGTATCGATGGAAGCTAAGGATTCACTTCCTAGCCCTCGATATCGTTCGATATAACGATAAATCACTCTGGGAGACGCGGATTCGCGATATTCATCTATTCCACACGCTGTGAATCGAAGGAAGCTAAGGATTCACGTCCTAGCCAACGATATAGTTCGATATAACGATAAATCACTCTGGGCGAATCGGAATCGCGTTATTTGGCTTTTCTACTCGCTGCGTATCGAAGGCAGCTAAGGATTCACTTCCTAACCCTCGATATCGTTCGATATAACGATAATTCACTCTGGGCGACGCGGAATCGCGATATTCACCTTTTCCACACGATGTGTATCGATGGAAGCTAAGGATTCACTTCCTAGCCCTCGATATCGTTCGATATAACTATAAATCACTCTGGGAGACGCGGATTCGCGATATTCATGTATTCCACACGCTGTGTATCGAAGGCAGCTAAGGATTCACTTCCTAGCCCTCGATATCGTTCGATATAACAATAAATCACTCTGGGCGACGCGGAATCGCGATATTCACCTTTTCCACAGGCCTTGTATCGATGGATGCTAATAATTCACTTCCTAGCCCTCGATATCGTTCGATATAACGATAAATCACTCTGGGAGACGCGGATTCGCGATATTCATGTATTCCACACGCTGTGTATCGAAGGCAGCTAAGGATTCACTTCCTAGCCCTCGATATCGTTCGATATAACGATAAATCACTCTGGGCGACTCGGAATCGCGTTATTTACCTTTTCCACACGCTGTGTATCGAAAGCAGCTAAGGATTCACTTCATAGCCCTCGATATCGTTCGATATAACGATAAATAACTCTGGGCGACTCGGAAACGCGTTACTTACCTTTTCCACACGCTGTGTATCGAAGGAAGCTAAGGATTCACTTCCTAGCCAACGATATCGTTCGATATAACGATAAAGTACTCTGGGCGAATCGGAATCGCGTTATTTACCTTTTCCACACGCTGTGTATCGAAGGCAGAGAAGGATTCACTTCCTAACCCTCGATATCTTTCGATATAACGATAAATCACTCTGGGCGACGCGGAATCGCGATATTCACCTTTTCCACACGATGTGTATCGATGGAAGCTAAGGATTCACTTCCTAGCCCTCGATATCGTTCGATATAACGATAAATCACTCTGGGAGACGCGGATTCGCGATATTCATCTATTCCACACGCTGTGTATCGAATGAAGCTAAGGATTCACTTCCTAGCCCTCGACATCGTTCGATATAACGATAAATCACTCTGGGCGACTCGGAATCGCTTTATTTACCTTTTCCACACGCTGTGTATCGAAGGAAGCTAAGGATTCACTTCCTAGCCAACGATATCGTTCGATATAACGATAAAGTACTCTGGGCGAATCGGAATCGCGTTATTTACCTTTTCCACACGCTGTGTATCGAAGGAAGCTGAGGATTCACTTCATAGCCCTTGATATCGTTCGATATAACGATAAATCACTCTGGGCGACTCGGAGTCGCGTTATTTACCTTTTCCACACGCTGTGTATCGAAGGCAGCTAAGGATTCACTTCATAGCCCTCTATATCGTTCGATATAACTATAAATCACTCTGGCAGACGCGGAATCGCGATATTCACCTTTTCCACAGGCTGTGTATCGATGGAAGTTAAGGATTCACTTCCTAGCCCTCGATATCGTTCGATATAACGATAAATCACTCTGGGCGACTCGGAATCGCTTTATTTACCTTTTCCACACGCTGTGCATCGAAGGAAGCTAAGGATTCACTTCCTAGCCAACGATATCGTTCGATATAACGATAAAGTACTCTGGGCGAATCGGAATCGCGTTATTTACCTTTTCCACACGCTGTGTATCGAAGGAAGCTGAGGATTCACTTCATAGCCCTTGATATCGTTCGATATAACGATAAATCACTCTGGGCGACTCGGAATCGCGTTATTTACCTTTTCCACACGCTGTGTATCGAATGCAGCTAAGGATTCACTTCCTAGCCCTCGATATCGTTCGATATAACGATAAATCACTCTGGGCGACTCGGAATCGCGTTATTTACCTTTTCCACACGCTGTGTATCGAAGGCAGCTAAGGATTCACTTCCTAGCCCTCGATATCGTTCGATATAACTATAAATCACCCTGGGAGACGCGGAATCGCGATATTCACCTTTTCCACAGGCCTTGTATCGATGGATGCTAATAATTCACTTCCTAGCCCTCGATATCGTTCGATATAACGATAAAGTACTCTGGGCGAATCGGAATCGCGTTATTTACCTTTTCCACACGCTGTGTATCGAAGGCAGAGAAGGATTCACTTCCTAACCCTCGATATCTTTCGATATAACGATAAATCACTCTGGGCGACGCGGAATCGCGATATTCACCTTTTCCACACGATGTGTATCGATGGAAGCTAAGGATTCACTTCCTAGCCCTCGATATCGTTCGATATAACGATAAATCACTCTGGGAGACGCGGATTCGCGATATTCATCTATTCCACACGCTGTGTATCGAATGAAGCTAAGGATTCACTTCCTAGCCCTCGACATCGTTCGATATAACGATAAATCACTCTGGGCGACTCGGAATCGCTTTATTTACCTTTTCCACACGCTGTGTATCGAAGGAAGCTAAGGATTCACTTCCTAGCCAACGATATCGTTCGATATAACGATAAAGTACTCTGGGCGAATCGGAATCGCGTTATTTACCTTTTCCACACGCTGTGTATCGAAGGAAGCTGAGGATTCACATCATAGCCCTTGATATCGTTCGATATAACGATAAATCACTCTGGGCGACTCGGAATCACGTTATTTACCTTTTCCACACGCTGTGTATCGAAGGCAGCTAAGGATTCACTTCATAGCCCTCTATATCGTTCGATATAACTATAAATCACTCTGGCAGACGCGGAATCGCGATATTCACCTTTTCCACAGGCTGTGTATCGATGGAAGCTAAGGATTCACTTCCTAGCCCTCGATATCGTTCGATATAACGATAAATCACTCTGGGAGAGGCGGATTCGCGATATTCATCTATTCCACACGCTGTGTATCGAATGAAGCTAAGGATTCACTTCCTAGCCCTCGACATCGTTCGATATAACGATAAATCACTCTGGGCGACTCGGAATCGCGTTATTTACCTTTTCCACACGCTGTGTATCGAAGGCAGCTAAGGATTCACTTCCTAGCCCTCGATATCGTTCGATATAACGATAAATCACTCTGGGCGACTCGGAATCGCGTTATTTACCTTTTCCACACGCTGTGTATCGAAGGCAGCTAAGGATTCACTTCCTAGCCCTCGATATCGTTCGATATAACTATAAATCACCCTGGGAGACGCGGAATCGCGATATTCACCTTTTCCACAGGCCTTGTATCGATGGATGCTAATAATTCACTTCCTAGCCCTCGATGTCGTTCGATATAACGATAAATCACTCTGGGAGACGCGGATTCGCGATATTCATGTATTCCACACGCTGTGTATCGAAGGCAGCTAAGGATTCACTTCCTAGCCCTCGATATCGTTCGATATAACGATAAATCACTCTGGGCGACTCGGAATCGCGTTATTTACCTTTTCCACACGCTGTGTATCGAAAGCAGCTAAGGATTCACTTCATAGCCCTCGATATCGTTCGATATAACGATAAATAACTCTGGGCGACTCGGAATCGCGTTACTTACCTTTTCCACACGCTGTGTATCGAAGGAAGCTAAGGACTCACTTCCTAGCCAACGATATCGTTCGATATAACGATAAAGTACTCTGGGCGAATCGGAATCGCGTTATTTACCTTTTCCACACGCTGTGTATCGAAGGCAGAGAAGGATTCACTTCCTAACCCTCGATATCTTTCGATATAACGATAAATCACTCTGGGCGACGCGGAATCGCGATATTCACCTTTTCCACACGATGTGTATCGATGGAAGCTAAGGATTCACTTCCTAGCCCTCGATATCGTTCGATATAACGATAAATCACTCTGGGAGACGCGGATTTGCGATATTCATCTATTCCACACGCTGTGTATCGAATGAAGCTAAGGATTCACTTCCTAGCCCTCGACATCGTTCGATATAACGATAAATCACTCTGGGCGACTCGGAATCGCTTTATTTACCTTTTCCACAGGCTGTGTATCGAAGGAAGCTAAGGATTCACTTCCTAGCCAACGATATCGTTCGATATAACGATAAAGTACTCTGGGCGAATCGGAATCGCGTTATTTACCTTTTCCACACGCTGTGTATCGAAGGAAGCTGAGGATTCACTTCATAGCCCTTGATATCGTTCGATATAACGATAAATCACTCTGGGCGACTCGGAATCGCGTTATTTACCTTTTCCACACGCTGTGTATCGAAGGCAGCTAAGGATTCACTTCATAGCCCTCTATATCGTTCGATATAACTATAAATCACTCTGGCAGACGCGGAATCGCGATATTCACCTTTTCCACAGGCTGTGTATCGATGGAAGCTAAGGATTCACTTCCTAGCCCTCGATATCGTTCGATATAACTATAAATCACCCTGGGAGACGCGGAATCGCGATATTCACCTTTTCCACAGGCCTTGTATCGATGGATGCTAATAATTCACTTCCTAGCCCTCGATATCGTTCGATATAACGATAAAGTACTCTGGGCGAATCGGAATCGCGTTATTTACCTTTTCCACACGCTGTGTATCGAAGGCAGAGAAGGATTCACTTCCTAACCCTCGATATCTTTCGATATAACGATAAATCACTCTGGGCGACGCGGAATCGCGATATTCACCTTTTCCACACGATGTGTATCGATGGAAGCTAAGGATTCACTTCCTAGCCCTCGATATCGTTCGATATAACGATAAATCACTCTGGGAGACGCGGATTCGCGATATTCATCTATTCCACACGCTGTGTATCGAATGAAGCTAAGGATTCACTTCCTAGCCCTCGACATCGTTCGATATAACGATAAATCACTCTGGGCGACTCGGAATCGCTTTATTTACCTTTTCCACACGCTGTGTATCGAAGGAAGCTAAGGATTCACTTCCTAGCCAACGATATCGTTCGATATAACGATAAAGTACTCTGGGCGAATCGGAATCGCGTTATTTACCTTTTCCACACGCTGTGTATCGAAGGAAGCTGAGGATTCACTTCATAGCCCTTGATATCGTTCGATATAACGATAAATCACTCTGGGCGACTCGGAATCGCGTTATTTACCTTTTCCACACGCTGTGTATCGAAGGCAGCTAAGGATTCACTTCATAGCCCTCTACATCGTTCGATATAACTATAAATCACTCTGGCAGACGCGGAATCGCGATATTCACCTTTTCCACAGGCTGTGTATCGATGGAAGCTAAGGATTCACTTCCTAGCCCTCGATATCGTTCGATATAACGATAAATCACTCTGGGAGAGGCGGATTCGCGATATTCATCTATTCCACACGCTGTGTATCGAATGAAGCTAAGGATTCACTTCCTAGCCCTCGACATCGTTCGATATAACGATAAATCACTCTGGGCGACTCGGAATCGCGTTATTTACCTTTTCCACACGCTGTGTATCGAAGGCAGCTAAGGATTCACTTCCTAGCCCACGATATCGTTCGATATAACGATAAATCACTCTGGGCGACTCGGAATCGCGTTATTTACCTTTTCCACACGCTGTGTATCGAAGGCAGCTAAGGATTCACTTCCTAGCCCTCGATATCGTTCGATATAACTATAAATCACCCTGGGAGACGCGGAATCGCGATATTCACCTTTTCCACAGGCCTTGTATCGATGGATGCTAATAATTCACTTCCTAGCCCTCGATGTCGTTCGATATAACGATAAATCACTCTGGGAGACGCGGAATCGCGTTATTTACCTTTTCCACACGCTGTGTATCGAAGGCAGCTAAGGATTCACTTCATAGCCCTCTACATCGTTCGATATAACTATAAATCACTCTGGCAGACGCGGAATCGCGATATTCACCTTTTCCACAGGCTGTGTATCGATGGAAGCTAAGGATTCACTTCCTAGCCCTCGATATCGTTCGATATAACGATAAATCACTCTGGGAGAGGCGGATTCGCGATATTCATCTATTCCACACGCTGTGTATCGAATGAAGCTAAGGATTCACTTCCTAGCCCTCGACATCGTTCGATATAACGATAAAGTACTCTGGGCGAATCGGAATCGCGTTATTTGGCTTTTCTACTCGCTGCGTATCGAAGGCAGCTAAGGATTCACTTCCTAACCCTCGATATCGTTCGATATAACGATAATTCACTCTGGGCGACGCGGATTCGCGACATTCATCTATTCCACACGCTGTGTATCGAAGGCAGCTAAGGATTCACTTCCTAGCCCTCGATAGCGTTCGATATAACGATAAATCACTCTGGGCGACGCGGAATCGCGATATTCACCTTTTCCACACGATGTGTATCGATGGAAGCTAAGGATTCACTTCCTAGCCCTCGATATCGTTCGATATAACGATAAATCACTCTGGGAGACGCGGATTCGCGATATTCATCTATTCCACACGCTGTGAATCGAAGGAAGCTAAGGATTCACGTCCTAGCCAACGATATAGTTCGATATAACGATAAATCACTCTGGGCGAATCGGAATCGCGTTATTTGGCTTTTCTACTCGCTGTGTATCGAAGGCAGCTAAGGATTCACTTCCTAACCCTCGATATCGTTCGATATAACGATAATTCACTCTGGGCGACGCGGAATCGCGATATTCACCTTTTCCACACGATGTGTATCGATGGAAGCTAAGGATTCACGTCCTAGCCAACGATATAGTTCGATATAACGATAAATCACTCTGGGCGAATCGGAATCGCGTTATTTGGCTTTTCTACTCGCTGTGTATCGAAGGCAGCTAAGGATTCACTTCCTAGCCCTCGATATCGTTCGATATAACGATAAATCACTCTGGGCGACGCGGAATCGCGATATTCACCTTTTCCACAGGCCTTGTATCGATGGATGCTAATAATTCACTTCCTAGCCCTCGATATCGTTCGATATAACGATAAATCACTCTGGGAGACGCGGATTCGCGATATTCATGTATTCCACACGCTGTGTATCGAAGGCAGCTAAGGATTCACTTCCTAGCCCTCGATATCGTTCGATATAACGATAAAGTACTCTGGGCGAATCGGAATCGCGTTATTTACCTTTTCCACACGCTGTGTATCGAAGGCAGAGAAGGATTCACTTCCTAACCCTCGATATCTTTCGATATAACGATAAATCACTCTGGGCGACGCGGAATCGCGATATTCACCTTTTCCACACGATGTGTATCGATGGAAGCTAAGGATTCACTTCCTAGCCCTCGATATCGTTCGATATAACGATAAATCACTCTGGGAGACGCGGATTCGCGATATTCATCTATTCCACACGCTGTGTATCGAATGAAGCTAAGGATTCACTTCCTAGCCCTCGACATCGTTCGATATAACGATAAATCACTCTGGGCGACTCGGAATCGCTTTATTTACCTTTTCCACACGATGTGTATCGATGGAAGCTAAGGATTCACTTCCTAGCCCTCGATATCGTTCGATATAACGATAAATCACTCTGGGAGACGCGGATTCGCGATATTCATCTATTCCACACGCTGTGAATCGAAGGAAGCTAAGGATTCACGTCCTAGCCAACGATATAGTTCGATATAACGATAAATCACTCTGGGCGAATCGGAATCGCGTTATTTGGCTTTTCTACTCGCTGCGTATCGAAGGCAGCTAAGGATTCACTTCCTAACCCTCGATATCGTTCGATATAACGATAATTCACTCTGGGCGACGCGGAATCGCGATATTCACCTTTTCCACACGATGTGTATCGATGGAAGCTAAGGATTCACTTCCTAGCCCTCGATATCGTTCGATATAACTATAAATCACTCTGGGAGACGCGGATTCGCGATATTCATGTATTCCACACGCTGTGTATCGAAGGCAGCTAAGGATTCACTTCCTAGCCCTCGATATCGTTCGATATAACAATAAATCACTCTGGGCGACGCGGAATCGCGATATTCACCTTTTCCACAGGCCTTGTATCGATGGATGCTAATAATTCACTTCCTAGCCCTCGATATCGTTCGATATAACGATAAATCACTCTGGGAGACGCGGATTCGCGATATTCATGTATTCCACACGCTGTGTATCGAAGGCAGCTAAGGATTCACTTCCTAGCCCTCGATATCGTTCGATATAACGATAAATCACTCTGGGCGACTCGGAATCGCGTTATTTACCTTTTCCACACGCTGTGTATCGAAAGCAGCTAAGGATTCACTTCATAGCCCTCGATATCGTTCGATATAACGATAAATAACTCTGGGCGACTCGGAAACGCGTTACTTACCTTTTCCACACGCTGTGTATCGAAGGAAGCTAAGGATTCACTTCCTAGCCAACGATATCGTTCGATATAACGATAAAGTACTCTGGGCGAATCGGAATCGCGTTATTTACCTTTTCCACACGCTGTGTATCGAAGGCAGAGAAGGATTCACTTCCTAACCCTCGATATCTTTCGATATAACGATAAATCACTCTGGGCGACGCGGAATCGCGATATTCACCTTTTCCACACGATGTGTATCGATGGAAGCTAAGGATTCACTTCCTAGCCCTCGATATCGTTCGATATAACGATAAATCACTCTGGGAGACGCGGATTCGCGATATTCATCTATTCCACACGCTGTGTATCGAATGAAGCTAAGGATTCACTTCCTAGCCCTCGACATCGTTCGATATAACGATAAATCACTCTGGGCGACTCGGAATCGCTTTATTTACCTTTTCCACACGCTGTGTATCGAAGGAAGCTAAGGATTCACTTCCTAGCCAACGATATCGTTCGATATAACGATAAAGTACTCTGGGCGAATCGGAATCGCGTTATTTACCTTTTCCACACGCTGTGTATCGAAGGAAGCTGAGGATTCACTTCATAGCCCTTGATATCGTTCGATATAACGATAAATCACTCTGGGCGACTCGGAGTCGCGTTATTTACCTTTTCCACACGCTGTGTATCGAAGGCAGCTAAGGATTCACTTCATAGCCCTCTATATCGTTCGATATAACTATAAATCACTCTGGCAGACGCGGAATCGCGATATTCACCTTTTCCACAGGCTGTGTATCGATGGAAGTTAAGGATTCACTTCCTAGCCCTCGATATCGTTCGATATAACGATAAATCACTCTGGGCGACTCGGAATCGCTTTATTTACCTTTTCCACACGCTGTGCATCGAAGGAAGCTAAGGATTCACTTCCTAGCCAACGATATCGTTCGATATAACGATAAAGTACTCTGGGCGAATCGGAATCGCGTTATTTACCTTTTCCACACGCTGTGTATCGAAGGAAGCTGAGGATTCACTTCATAGCCCTTGATATCGTTCGATATAACGATAAATCACTCTGGGCGACTCGGAATCGCGTTATTTACCTTTTCCACACGCTGTGTATCGAATGCAGCTAAGGATTCACTTCCTAGCCCTCGATATCGTTCGATATAACGATAAATCACTCTGGGCGACTCGGAATCGCGTTATTTACCTTTTCCACACGCTGTGTATCGAAGGCAGCTAAGGATTCACTTCCTAGCCCTCGATATCGTTCGATATAACTATAAATCACCCTGGGAGACGCGGAATCGCGATATTCACCTTTTCCACAGGCCTTGTATCGATGGATGCTAATAATTCACTTCCTAGCCCTCGATATCGTTCGATATAACGATAAAGTACTCTGGGCGAATCGGAATCGCGTTATTTACCTTTTCCACACGCTGTGTATCGAAGGCAGAGAAGGATTCACTTCCTAACCCTCGATATCTTTCGATATAACGATAAATCACTCTGGGCGACGCGGAATCGCGATATTCACCTTTTCCACACGATGTGTATCGATGGAAGCTAAGGATTCACTTCCTAGCCCTCGATATCGTTCGATATAACGATAAATCACTCTGGGAGACGCGGATTCGCGATATTCATCTATTCCACACGCTGTGTATCGAATGAAGCTAAGGATTCACTTCCTAGCCCTCGACATCGTTCGATATAACGATAAATCACTCTGGGCGACTCGGAATCGCTTTATTTACCTTTTCCACACGCTGTGTATCGAAGGAAGCTAAGGATTCACTTCCTAGCCAACGATATCGTTCGATATAACGATAAAGTACTCTGGGCGAATCGGAATCGCGTTATTTACCTTTTCCACACGCTGTGTATCGAAGGAAGCTGAGGATTCACATCATAGCCCTTGATATCGTTCGATATAACGATAAATCACTCTGGGCGACTCGGAATCACGTTATTTACCTTTTCCACACGCTGTGTATCGAAGGCAGCTAAGGATTCACTTCATAGCCCTCTATATCGTTCGATATAACTATAAATCACTCTGGCAGACGCGGAATCGCGATATTCACCTTTTCCACAGGCTGTGTATCGATGGAAGCTAAGGATTCACTTCCTAGCCCTCGATATCGTTCGATATAACGATAAATCACTCTGGGAGAGGCGGATTCGCGATATTCATCTATTCCACACGCTGTGTATCGAATGAAGCTAAGGATTCACTTCCTAGCCCTCGACATCGTTCGATATAACGATAAATCACTCTGGGCGACTCGGAATCGCGTTATTTACCTTTTCCACACGCTGTGTATCGAAGGCAGCTAAGGATTCACTTCCTAGCCCTCGATATCGTTCGATATAACGATAAATCACTCTGGGCGACTCGGAATCGCGTTATTTACCTTTTCCACACGCTGTGTATCGAAGGCAGCTAAGGATTCACTTCCTAGCCCTCGATATCGTTCGATATAACTATAAATCACCCTGGGAGACGCGGAATCGCGATATTCACCTTTTCCACAGGCCTTGTATCGATGGATGCTAATAATTCACTTCCTAGCCCTCGATGTCGTTCGATATAACGATAAATCACTCTGGGAGACGCGGATTCGCGATATTCATGTATTCCACACGCTGTGTATCGAAGGCAGCTAAGGATTCACTTCCTAGCCCTCGATATCGTTCGATATAACGATAAATCACTCTGGGCGACTCGGAATCGCGTTATTTACCTTTTCCACACGCTGTGTATCGAAAGCAGCTAAGGATTCACTTCATAGCCCTCGATATCGTTCGATATAACGATAAATAACTCTGGGCGACTCGGAATCGCGTTACTTACCTTTTCCACACGCTGTGTATCGAAGGAAGCTAAGGACTCACTTCCTAGCCAACGATATCGTTCGATATAACGATAAAGTACTCTGGGCGAATCGGAATCGCGTTATTTACCTTTTCCACACGCTGTGTATCGAAGGCAGAGAAGGATTCACTTCCTAACCCTCGATATCTTTCGATATAACGATAAATCACTCTGGGCGACGCGGAATCGCGATATTCACCTTTTCCACACGATGTGTATCGATGGAAGCTAAGGATTCACTTCCTAGCCCTCGATATCGTTCGATATAACGATAAATCACTCTGGGAGACGCGGATTTGCGATATTCATCTATTCCACACGCTGTGTATCGAATGAAGCTAAGGATTCACTTCCTAGCCCTCGACATCGTTCGATATAACGATAAATCACTCTGGGCGACTCGGAATCGCTTTATTTACCTTTTCCACAGGCTGTGTATCGAAGGAAGCTAAGGATTCACTTCCTAGCCAACGATATCGTTCGATATAACGATAAAGTACTCTGGGCGAATCGGAATCGCGTTATTTACCTTTTCCACACGCTGTGTATCGAAGGAAGCTGAGGATTCACTTCATAGCCCTTGATATCGTTCGATATAACGATAAATCACTCTGGGCGACTCGGAATCGCGTTATTTACCTTTTCCACACGCTGTGTATCGAAGGCAGCTAAGGATTCACTTCATAGCCCTCTATATCGTTCGATATAACTATAAATCACTCTGGCAGACGCGGAATCGCGATATTCACCTTTTCCACAGGCTGTGTATCGATGGAAGCTAAGGATTCACTTCCTAGCCCTCGATATCGTTCGATATAACTATAAATCACCCTGGGAGACGCGGAATCGCGATATTCACCTTTTCCACAGGCCTTGTATCGATGGATGCTAATAATTCACTTCCTAGCCCTCGATATCGTTCGATATAACGATAAAGTACTCTGGGCGAATCGGAATCGCGTTATTTACCTTTTCCACACGCTGTGTATCGAAGGCAGAGAAGGATTCACTTCCTAACCCTCGATATCTTTCGATATAACGATAAATCACTCTGGGCGACGCGGAATCGCGATATTCACCTTTTCCACACGATGTGTATCGATGGAAGCTAAGGATTCACTTCCTAGCCCTCGATATCGTTCGATATAACGATAAATCACTCTGGGAGACGCGGATTCGCGATATTCATCTATTCCACACGCTGTGTATCGAATGAAGCTAAGGATTCACTTCCTAGCCCTCGACATCGTTCGATATAACGATAAATCACTCTGGGCGACTCGGAATCGCTTTATTTACCTTTTCCACACGCTGTGTATCGAAGGAAGCTAAGGATTCACTTCCTAGCCAACGATATCGTTCGATATAACGATAAAGTACTCTGGGCGAATCGGAATCGCGTTATTTACCTTTTCCACACGCTGTGTATCGAAGGAAGCTGAGGATTCACTTCATAGCCCTTGATATCGTTCGATATAACGATAAATCACTCTGGGCGACTCGGAATCGCGTTATTTACCTTTTCCACACGCTGTGTATCGAAGGCAGCTAAGGATTCACTTCATAGCCCTCTACATCGTTCGATATAACTATAAATCACTCTGGCAGACGCGGAATCGCGATATTCACCTTTTCCACAGGCTGTGTATCGATGGAAGCTAAGGATTCACTTCCTAGCCCTCGATATCGTTCGATATAACGATAAATCACTCTGGGAGAGGCGGATTCGCGATATTCATCTATTCCACACGCTGTGTATCGAATGAAGCTAAGGATTCACTTCCTAGCCCTCGACATCGTTCGATATAACGATAAATCACTCTGGGCGACTCGGAATCGCGTTATTTACCTTTTCCACACGCTGTGTATCGAAGGCAGCTAAGGATTCACTTCCTAGCCCACGATATCGTTCGATATAACGATAAATCACTCTGGGCGACTCGGAATCGCGTTATTTACCTTTTCCACACGCTGTGTATCGAAGGCAGCTAAGGATTCACTTCCTAGCCCTCGATATCGTTCGATATAACTATAAATCACCCTGGGAGACGCGGAATCGCGATATTCACCTTTTCCACAGGCCTTGTATCGATGGATGCTAATAATTCACTTCCTAGCCCTCGATGTCGTTCGATATAACGATAAATCACTCTGGGAGACGCGGATTCGCGATATTCATGTATTCCACACGCTGTGTATCGAAGGCAGCTAAGGATTCACTTCCTAGCCCTCGATATCGTTCGATATAACGATAAATCACTCTGGGCGACTCGGAATCGCGTTATTTACCTTTTCCACACGCTGTGTATCGAAAGCAGCTAAGGATTCACTTCATAGCCCTCGATATCGTTCGATATAACGATAAATAACTCTGGGCGACTCGGAATCGCGTTACTTACCTTTTCCACACGCTGTGTATCGAAGGAAGCTAAGGATTCACTTCCTAGCCAACGATATCGTTCGATATAACGATAAAGTACTCTGGGCGAATCGGAATCGCGTTATTTACCTTTTCCACACGCTGTGTATCGAAGGCAGAGAAGGATTCACTTCCTAACCCTCGATATCTTTCGATATAACGATAAATCACTCTGGGCGACGCGGAATCGCGATATTCACCTTTTCCACACGATGTGTATCGATGGAAGCTAAGGATTCACTTCCTAGCCCTCGATATCGTTCGATATAACGATAAATCACTCTGGGAGACGCGGATTTGCGATATTCATCTATTCCACACGCTGTGTATCGAATGAAGCTAAGGATTCACTTCCTAGCCCTCGACATCGTTCGATATAACGATAAATCACTCTGGGCGACTCGGAATCGCTTTATTTACCTTTTCCACAGGCTGTGTATCGAAGGAAGCTAAGGATTCACTTCCTAGCCAACGATATCGTTCGATATAACGATAAAGTACTCTGGGCGAATCGGAATCGCGTTATTTACCTTTTCCACACGCTGTGTATCGAAGGAAGCTGAGGATTCACTTCATAGCCCTTGATATCGTTCGATATAACGATAAATCACTCTGGGCGAATCGGAATCGCGTTATTTACCTTTTCCACACGCTGTGTATCGAAGGAAGCTGAGGATTCACTTCATAGCCCTTGATATCGTTCGATATAACGATAAATCACTCTGGGCGACTCGGAATCGCGTTATTTACCTTTTCCACACGCTGTGTATCGAAGGCAGCTAAGGATTCACTTCATAGCCCTCTATATCGTTCGATATAACTATAAATCACTCTGGCAGACGCGGAATCGCGATATTCACCTTTTCCACAGGCTGTGTATCGATGGAAGCTAAGGATTCACTTCCTAGCCCTCGATATCGTTCGATATAACGATAAATCACTCTGGGAGAGGCGGATTCGCGATATTCATCTATTCCACACGCTGTGTATCGAATGAAGCTAAGGATTCACTTCCTAGCCCTCGACATCGTTCGATATAACGATAAATCACTCTGGGCGACTCGGAATCGCGTTATTTACCTTTTCCACACGCTGTGTATCGAAGGCAGCTAAGGATTCACTTCCTAGCCCTCGATATCGTTCGATATAACGATAAATCACTCTGGGCGACTCGGAATCGCGTTATTTACCTTTTCCACACGCTGTGTATCGAAGGCAGCTAAGGATTCACTTCCTAGCCCTCGATATCGTTCGATATAACTATAAATCACCCTGGGAGACGCGGAATCGCGATATTCACCTTTTCCACAGGCCTTGTATCGATGGATGCTAATAATTCACTTCCTAGCCCTCGATGTCGTTCGATATAACGATAAATCACTCTGGGAGACGCGGATTCGCGATATTCATGTATTCCACACGCTGTGTATCGAAGGCAGCTAAGGATTCACTTCCTAGCCCTCGATATCGTTCGATATAACGATAAATCACTCTGGGCGACTCGGAATCGCGTTATTTACCTTTTCCACACGCTGTGTATCGAAAGCAGCTAAGGATTCACTTCATAGCCCTCGATATCGTTCGATATAACGATAAATAACTCTGGGCGACTCGGAATCGCGTTACTTACCTTTTCCACACGCTGTGTATCGAAGGAAGCTAAGGATTCACTTCCTAGCCAACGATATCGTTCGATATAACGATAAAGTACTCTGGGCGAATCGGAATCGCGTTATTTACCTTTTCCACACGCTGTGTATCGAAGGCAGAGAAGGATTCACTTCCTAACCCTCGATATCTTTCGATATAACGATAAATCACTCTGGGCGACGCGGAATCGCGATATTCACCTTTTCCACACGATGTGTATCGATGGAAGCTAAGGATTCACTTCCTAGCCCTCGATATCGTTCGATATAACGATAAATCACTCTGGGAGACGCGGATTTGCGATATTCATCTATTCCACACGCTGTGTATCGAATGAAGCTAAGGATTCACTTCCTAGCCCTCGACATCGTTCGATATAACGATAAATCACTCTGGGCGACTCGGAATCGCTTTATTTACCTTTTCCACAGGCTGTGTATCGAAGGAAGCTAAGGATTCACTTCCTAGCCAACGATATCGTTCGATATAACGATAAAGTACTCTGGGCGAATCGGAATCGCGTTATTTACCTTTTCCACACGCTGTGTATCGAAGGAAGCTGAGGATTCACTTCATAGCCCTTGATATCGTTCGATATAACGATAAATCACTCTGGGCGACTCGGAATCGCGTTATTTACCTTTTCCACACGCTGTGTATCGAAGGCAGCTAAGGATTCACTTCATAGCCCTCTATATCGTTCGATATAACTATAAATCACTCTGGCAGACGCGGAATCGCGATATTCACCTTTTCCACAGGTTGTGTATCGATGGAAGCTAAGGATTCACTTCCTAGCCCTCGATATCGTTCGATATAACTATAAATCACCCTGGGAGACGCGGAATCGCGATATTCACCTTTTCCACAGGCCTTGTATCGATGGATGCTAATAATTCACTTCCTAGCCCTCGATATCGTTCGATATAACGATAAAGTACTCTGGGCGAATCGGAATCGCGTTATTTACCTTTTCCACACGCTGTGTATCGAAGGCAGAGAAGGATTCACTTCCTAACCCTCGATATCTTTCGATATAACGATAAATCACTCTGGGCGACGCGGAATCGCGATATTCACCTTTTCCACACGATGTGTATCGATGGAAGCTAAGGATTCACTTCCTAGCCCTCGATATCGTTCGATATAACGATAAATCACTCTGGGAGACGCGGATTCGCGATATTCATCTATTCCACACGCTGTGTATCGAATGAAGGTAAGGATTCACTTCCTAGCCCTCGACATCGTTCGATATAACGATAAATCACTCTGGGCGACTCGGAATCGCTTTATTTACCTTTTCCACACGCTGTGTATCGAAGGAAGCTAAGGATTCACTTCCTAGCCAACGATATCGTTCGATATAACGATAAAGTACTCTGGGCGAATCGGAATCGCGTTATTTACCTTTTCCACACGCTGTGTATCGAAGGAAGCTGAGGATTCACTTCATAGCCCTTGATATCGTTCGATATAACGATAAATCACTCTGGGCGACTCGGAATCGCGTTATTTACCTTTTCCACACGCTGTGTATCGAAGGCAGCTAAGGATTCACTTCATAGCCCTCTACATCGTTCGATATAACTATAAATCACTCTGGCAGACGCGGAATCGCGATATTCACCTTTTCCACAGGCTGTGTATCGATGGAAGCTAAGGATTCACTTCCTAGCCCTCGATATCGTTCGATATAACGATAAATCACTCTGGGAGAGGCGGATTCGCGATATTCATCTATTCCACACGCTGTGTATCGAATGAAGCTAAGGATTCACTTCCTAGCCCTCGACATCGTTCGATATAACGATAAATCACTCTGGGCGACTCGGAATCGCGTTATTTACCTTTTCCACACGCTGTGTATCGAAGGCAGCTAAGGATTCACTTCCTAGCCCTCGATATCGTTCGATATAACGATAAATCACTCTGGGCGACTCGGAATCGCGTTATTTACCTTTTCCACACGCTGTGTATCGAAGGCAGCTAAGGATTCACTTCCTAGCCCTCGATATCGTTCGATATAACTATAAATCACCCTGGGAGACGCGGAATCGCGATATTCACCTTTTCCACAGGCCTTGTATCGATGGATGCTAATAATTCACTTCCTAGCCCTCGATGTCGTTCGATATAACGATAAATCACTCTGGGAGACGCGGATTCGCGATATTCATGTATTCCACACGCTGTGTATCGAAGGCAGCTAAGGATTCACTTCCTAGCCCTCGATATCGTTCGATATAACGATAAATCACTCTGGGCGACTCGGAATCGCGTTATTTACCTTTTCCACACGCTGTGTATCGAAAGCAGCTAAGGATTCACTTCATAGCCCTCGATATCGTTCGATATAACGATAAATAACTCTGGGCGACTCGGAATCGCGTTACTTACCTTTTCCACACGCTGTGTATCGAAGGAAGCTAAGGATTCACTTCCTAGCCAACGATATCGTTCGATATAACGATAAAGTACTCTGGGCGAATCGGAATCGCGTTATTTACCTTTTCCACACGCTGTGTATCGAAGGAAGCTGAGGATTCACTTCATAGCCCTTGATATCGTTCGATATAACGATAAATCACTCTGGGCGACTCGGAATCGCGTTATTTACCTTTTCCACACGCTGTGTATCGAAGGCAGCTAAGGATTCACTTCATAGCCCTCTATATCGTTCGATATAACTATAAATCACTCTGGCAGACGCGGAATCGCGATATTCACCTTTTCCACAGGTTGTGTATCGATGGAAGCTAAGGATTCACTTCCTAGCCCTCGATATCGTTCGATATAACTATAAATCACCCTGGGAGACGCGGAATCGCGATATTCACCTTTTCCACAGGCCTTGTATCGATGGATGCTAATAATTCACTTCCTAGCCCTCGATATCGTTCGATATAACGATAAAGTACTCTGGGCGAATCGGAATCGCGTTATTTACCTTTTCCACACGCTGTGTATCGAAGGCAGAGAAGGATTCACTTCCTAACCCTCGATATCTTTCGATATAACGATAAATCACTCTGGGCGACGCGGAATCGCGATATTCACCTTTTCCACACGATGTGTATCGATGGAAGCTAAGGATTCACTTCCTAGCCCTCGATATCGTTCGATATAACGATAAATCACTCTGGGAGACGCGGATTTGCGATATTCATCTATTCCACACGCTGTGTATCGAATGAAGGTAAGGATTCACTTCCTAGCCCTCGACATCGTTCGATATAACGATAAATCACTCTGGGCGACTCGGAATCGCTTTATTTACCTTTTCCACACGCTGTGTATCGAAGGAAGCTAAGGATTCACTTCCTAGCCAACGATATCGTTCGATATAACGATAAAGTACTCTGGGCGAATCGGAATCGCGTTATTTACCTTTTCCACACGCTGTGTATCGAAGGAAGCTGAGGATTCACTTCATAGCCCTTGATATCGTTCGATATAACGATAAATCACTCTGGGCGACTCGGAATCGCGTTATTTACCTTTTCCACACGCTGTGTATCGAAGGCAGCTAAGGATTCACTTCATAGCCCTCTACATCGTTCGATATAACTATAAATCACTCTGGCAGACGCGGAATCGCGATATTCACCTTTTCCACAGGCTGTGTATCGATGGAAGCTAAGGATTCACTTCCTAGCCCTCGATATCGTTCGATATAACGATAAATCACTCTGGGAGAGGCGGATTCGCGATATTCATCTATTCCACACGCTGTGTATCGAATGAAGCTAAGGATTCACTTCCTAGCCCTCGACATCGTTCGATATAACGATAAATCACTCTGGGCGACTCGGAATCGCGTTATTTACCTTTTCCACACGCTGTGTATCGAAGGCAGCTAAGGATTCACTTCCTAGCCCTCGATATCGTTCGATATAACGATAAATCACTCTGGGCGACTCGGAATCGCGTTATTTACCTTTTCCACACGCTGTGTATCGAAGGCAGCTAAGGATTCACTTCCTAGCCCTCGATATCGTTCGATATAACTATAAATCACCCTGGGAGACGCGGAATCGCGATATTCACCTTTTCCACAGGCCTTGTATCGATGGATGCTAATAATTCACTTCCTAGCCCTCGATGTCGTTCGATATAACGATAAATCACTCTGGGAGACGCGGATTCGCGATATTCATGTATTCCACACGCTGTGTATCGAAGGCAGCTAAGGATTCACTTCCTAGCCCTCGATATCGTTCGATATAACGATAAATCACTCTGGGCGACTCGGAATCGCGTTATTTACCTTTTCCACACGCTGTGTATCGAAAGCAGCTAAGGATTCACTTCATAGCCCTCGATATCGTTCGATATAACGATAAATAACTCTGGGCGACTCGGAATCGCGTTACTTACCTTTTCCACACGCTGTGTATCGAAGGAAGCTAAGGATTCACTTCCTAGCCAACGATATCGTTCGATATAACGATAAAGTACTCTGGGCGAATCGGAATCGCGTTATTTACCTTTTCCACACGCTGTGTATCGAAGGCAGAGAAGGATTCACTTCCTAACCCTCGATATCTTTCGATATAACGATAAATCACTCTGGGCGACGCGGAATCGCGATATTCACCTTTTCCACACGATGTGTATCGATGGAAGCTAAGGATTCACTTCCTAGCCCTCGATATCGTTCGATATAACGATAAATCACTCTGGGAGACGCGGATTTGCGATATTCATCTATTCCACACGCTGTGTATCGAATGAAGCTAAGGATTCACTTCCTAGCCCTCGACATCGTTCGATATAACGATAAATCACTCTGGGCGACTCGGAATCGCTTTATTTACCTTTTCCACAGGCTGTGTATCGAAGGAAGCTAAGGATTCACTTCCTAGCCAACGATATCGTTCGATATAACGATAAAGTACTCTGGGCGAATCGGAATCGCGTTATTTACCTTTTCCACACGCTGTGTATCGAAGGAAGCTGAGGATTCACTTCATAGCCCTTGATATCGTTCGATATAACGATAAATCACTCTGGGCGACTCGGAATCGCGTTATTTACCTTTTCCACACGCTGTGTATCGAAGGCAGCTAAGGATTCACTTCATAGCCCTCTATATCGTTCGATATAACTATAAATCACTCTGGCAGACGCGGAATCGCGATATTCACCTTTTCCACAGGCTGTGTATCGATGGAAGCTAAGGATTCACTTCCTAGCCCTCGATATCGTTCGATATAACGATAAATCACTCTGGGAGAGGCGGATTCGCGATATTCATCTATTCCACACGCTGTGTATCGAATGAAGCTAAGGATTCACTTCCTAGCCCTCGACATCGTTCGATATAACGATAAATCACTCTGGGAGAGGCGGATTCGCGATATTCATCTATTCCACACGCTGTGTATCGAATGAAGCTAAGGATTCACTTCCTAGCCCTCGACATCGTTCGATATAACGATAAATCACTCTGGGCGACTCGGAATCGCGTTATTTACCTTTTCCACACGCTGTGTATCGAAGGCAGCTAAGGATTCATTTCCTAGCCCTCGATATCGTTCGATATAACGATAAATCACTCTGGGCGACTCGGAATCGCGTTATTTACCTTTTCCACACGCTGTGTATCGAAGGCAGCTAAGGATTCACTTCATAGCCCTCGATATCGTTCGATATATCTGTAAATCACTCTTTGAGACGCGGAATCGCGTTATTTACCTTTTCCACACGCTGTGTATCGAAGGCAGCTAAGGATTCACTTCATAGCCCTCTATATCGTTCGATATAACTATAAATCACTCTGGCAGACGCGGAATCGCGATATTCACCTTTTCCACAGGCTGTGTATCGATGGAAGCTAAGGATTCACTTCCTAGCCCTCGATATCGTTCGATATAACGATAAATCACTCTGGGAGAGGCGGATTCGCGATATTCATCTATTCCACACGCTGTGTATCGAATGAAGCTAAGGATTCACTTCCTAGCCCTCGACATCGTTCGATATAACGATAAATCACTCTGGGCGACTCGGAATCGCGTTATTTACCTTTTCCACACGCTGTGTATCGAAGGCAGCTAAGGATTCACTTCCTAGCCCTCGATATCGTTCGATATAACGATAAATCACTCTGGGAGAATCGGATTCGCGATATTCATCTATTCCACACGCTGTGTATCGAATGAAGCTAAGGATTCACTTCCTAGCCCTCGACATCGTTCGATATAACGATAAATCACTCTGGGCGACTCGGAATCGCGTTATTTACCTTTTCCACACGCTGTGTATCGAAGGCAGCTAAGGATTCACTTCCTAGCCCTCGATATCGTTCGATATAACGATAAATCACTCTGGGCGACTCGGAATCGCGTTATTTACCTTTTCCACACGCTGTGTATCGAAGGCAGCTAAGGATTCACTTCATAGCCCTCGATATCGTTCGATATATCTGTAAATCACTCTTTGAGACGCGGAATCGCGTTATTTACCTTTTCCACACGCTGTGTATCGAAGGCAGCTAAGGATTCACTTCATAGCCCTCTATATCGTTCGATATAACTATAAATCACTCTGGCAGACGCGGAATCGCGATATTCACCTTTTCCACAGGCTGTGTATCGATGGAAGCTAAGGATTCACTTCCTAGCCCTCGATATCGTTCGATATAACGATAAATCACTCTGGGAGAGGCGGATTCGCGATATTCATCTATTCCACACGCTGTGTATCGAATGAAGCTATGGATTCACTTCCTAGCCCTCGACATCGTTCGATATAACGATAAATCACTCTGGGCGACTCGGAATCGCGTTATTTACCTTTTCCACACGCTCTGTATCGAAGGCAGCTAAGGATTCACTTCCTAGCCCTCGATATCGTTCGATATAACGATAAATCACTCTGGGCGACTCGGAATCGCGTTATTTACCTTTTCCACACGCTGTGTATCGAAGGCAGCTAAGGATTCACTTCATAGCCCTCGATATCGTTCGATATATCTGTAAATCACTCTGGGAGACGCGGAATCGCGATATTCACCTTTTCCACACGCTGTGTATCGAAGGTAGCTAAGGATTCACTTCCTAGCCCTCGATATCGTTCGATATAACGATAAATCACTCTTTGAGACGCGGAATCGCGATATTCACCTTTTCCACACGTTGTGTATCGATGGCAGCTAAGGATTCACTTCCTAGCCCTCGATATCGTTCGATATAACTATAAATCACTCTGGGCGACTCGGAATCGCGTTATTTACCTTTTCCACACGCTGTGTATCGAAGGAAGCTAAGGATTCACTTCCTAGCCAACGATATCGTTCGATATAACGATAAAGTACTCTGGGCGAATCGGAATCGCGTTATTTACCTTTTCCACACGCTGTGTATCGAAGGAAGCTGAGGATTCACTTCATAGCCCTTGATATCGTTCGATATAACGATAAATCACTCTGGGCGACTCGGAATCGCGTTATTTACCTTTTCCACACGCTGTGTATCGAAGGCAGCTAAGGATTCACTTCCTAGCCCTCGATATCGTTCGATATAACGATAAATCACTGTGGGCGACTCGGAATCGCGTTATTTACCTTTTCCACACGCTGTGTATCGAAGGCAGCTAAGGATTCACTTCCTAGCCCTCGATATCGTTCGATATAACTATAAATCACCCTGGGAGACGCGGAATCGCGATATTCACCTTTTCCACAGGCCTTGTATCGATGGATGCTAATAATTCACTTCCTAGCCCTCGATGTCGTTCGATATAACGATAAATCACTCTGGGAGACGCGGATTCGCGATATTCATGTATTCCACACGCTGTGTATCGAAGGCAGCTAAGGATTCACTTCCTAGCCCTCGATATCGTTCGATATAACGATAAATCACTCTGGGCGACTCGGAATCGCGTTATTTACCTTTTCCACACGCTGTGTATCGAAAGCAGCTAAGGATTCACTTCATAGCCCTCGATATCGTTCGATATAACTATAAATAACTCTGGGCGACTCGGAATCGCGTTACTTACCTTTTCCACACGCTGTGTATCGAAGGAAGCTAAGGATTCACTTCCTAGCCAACGATATCGTTCGATATAACGATAAAGTACTCTGGGCGAATCGGAATCGCGTTATTTACCTTTTCCACACGCTGTGTATCGAAGGCAGAGAAGGATTCACTTCCTAACCCTCGATATCTTTCGATATAACGATAAATCACTCTGGGCGACGCGGAATCGCGATATTCACCTTTTCCACACGATGTGTATCGATGGAAGCTAAGGATTCACTTCCTAGCCCTCGATATCGTTCGATATAACGATAAATCACTCTGGGAGACGCGGATTTGCGATATTCATCTATTCCACACGCTGTGTATCGAATGAAGCTAAGGATTCACTTCCTAGCCCTCGACATCGTTCGATATAACGATAAATCACTCTGGGCGACTCGGAATCGCTTTATTTACCTTTTCCACAGGCTGTGTATCGAAGGAAGCTAAGGATTCACTTCCTAGCCAACGATATCGTTCGATATAACGATAAAGTACTCTGGGCGAATCGGAATCGCGTTATTTACCTTTTCCACACGCTGTGTATCGAAGGAAGCTGAGGATTCACTTCATAGCCCTTGATATCGTTCGATATAACGATAAATCACTCTGGGCGACTCGGAATCGCGTTATTTACCTTTTCCACACGCTGTGTATCGAAGGCAGCTAAGGATTCACTTCATAGCCCTCTATATCGTTCGATATAACTATAAATCACTCTGGCAGACGCGGAATCGCGATATTCACCTTTTCCACAGGCTGTGTATCGATGGAAGCTAAGGATTCACTTCCTAGCCCTCGATATCGTTCGATATAACGATAAATCACTCTGGGAGTGGCGGATTCGCGATATTCATCTATTCCACACGCTGTGTATCGAATGAAGCTAAGGATTCACTTCCTAGCCCTCGACATCGTTCGATATAACGATAAATCACTCTGGGAGAGGCGGATTCGCGATATTCATCTATTCCACACGCTGTGTATCGAATGAAGCTAAGGATTCACTTCCTAGCCCTCGACATCGTTCGATATAACGATAAATCACTCTGGGCGACTCGGAATCGCGTTATTTACCTTTTCCACACGCTGTGTATCGAAGGCAGCTAAGGATTCATTTCCTAGCCCTCGATATCGTTCGATATAACGATAAATCACTCTGGGCGACTCGGAATCGCGTTATTTACCTTTTCCACACGCTGTGTATCGAAGGCAGCTAAGGATTCACTTCATAGCCCTCGATATCGTTCGATATATCTGTAAATCACTCTTTGAGACGCGGAATCGCGTTATTTACCTTTTCCACACGCTGTGTATCGAAGGCAGCTAAGGATTCACTTCATAGCCCTCTATATCGTTCGATATAACTATAAATCACTCTGGCAGACGCGGAATCGCGATATTCACCTTTTCCACAGGCTGTGTATCGATGGAAGCTAAGGATTCACTTCCTAGCCCTCGATATCGTTCGATATAACGATAAATCACTCTGGGAGAGGCGGATTCGCGATATTCATCTATTCCACACGCTGTGTATCGAATGAAGCTAAGGATTCACTTCCTAGCCCTCGACATCGTTCGATATAACGATAAATCACTCTGGGCGACTCGGAATCGCGTTATTTACCTTTTCCACACGCTGTGTATCGAAGGCAGCTAAGGATTCACTTCCTAGCCCTCGATATCGTTCGATATAACGATAAATCACTCTGGGAGAGGCGGATTCGCGATATTCATCTATTCCACACGCTGTGTATCGAATGAAGCTAAGGATTCACTTCCTAGCCCTCGACATCGTTCGATATAACGATAAATCACTCTGGGCGACTCGGAATCGCGTTATTTACCTTTTCCACACGCTGTGTATCGAAGGCAGCTAAGGATTCACTTCCTAGCCCTCGATATCGTTCGATATAACGATAAATCACTCTGGGCGACTCGGAATCGCGTTATTTACCTTTTCCACACGCTGTGTATCGAAGGCAGCTAAGGATTCACTTCATAGCCCTCGATATCGTTCGATATATCTGTAAATCACTCTTTGAGACGCGGAATCGCGTTATTTACCTTTTCCACACGCTGTGTATCGAAGGCAGCTAAGGATTCACTTCATAGCCCTCTATATCGTTCGATATAACTATAAATCACTCTGGCAGACGCGGAATCGCGATATTCACCTTTTCCACAGGCTGTGTATCGATGGAAGCTAAGGATTCACTTCCTAGCCCTCGATATCGTTCGATATAACGATAAATCACTCTGGGAGAGGCGGATTCGCGATATTCATCTATTCCACACGCTGTGTATCGAATGAAGCTATGGATTCACTTCCTAGCCCTCGACATCGTTCGATATAACGATAAATCACTCTGGGCGACTCGGAATCGCGTTATTTACCTTTTCCACACGCTGTGTATCGAAGGCAGCTAAGGATTCACTTCCTAGCCCTCGATATCGTTCGATATAACGATAAATCACTCTGGGCGACTCGGAATCGCGTTATTTACCTTTTCCACACGCTGTGTATCGAAGGCAGCTAAGGATTCACTTCATAGCCCTCGATATCGTTCGATATATCTGTAAATCACTGTGGGAGACGCGGAATCGCGATATTCACCTTTTCCACACGCTGTGTATCGATGGAAGCTAATAAATCACTTCATAGCCCTCGATATCGTTCGATATAAAGATAAATCACTCTGGGAGACGCGGATTCGCGACATTCATCTATTCCACACGCTGTGTATCGAAGGCAGCTAAGGATTCACTTCCTAGCCCTCGATATCGTTCGATATAACGATAAATCACTCTGGGCGACTCGGAATCGCGTTATTTACCTTTTCCACACGCTGTGTATCGAAGGTAGCTAAGGATTCACTTCCTAGCCCTCGATATCGTTCGATATAACGATAAATCACTCTTTGAGACGCGGAATCGCGATATTCACCTTTTCCACACGTTGTGTATCGATGGCAGCTAAGGATTCACTTCCTAGCCCTCGATATCGTTCGATATAACTATAAATCACTCTGGGCGACTCGGAATCGCGTTATTTACCTTTTCCACACGCTGTGTATCGAAGGAAGCTAAGGATTCACTTCCTAGCCAACGATATCGTTCGATATAACGATAAAGTACTCTGGGCGAATCGGAATCGCGTTATTTACCTTTTCCACACGCTGTGTATCGAAGGAAGCTGAGGATTCACTTCATAGCCCTTGATATCGTTCGATATAACGATAAATCACTCTGGGCGACTCGGAATCGCGTTATTTACCTTTTCCACACGCTGTGTATCGAAGGCAGCTAAGGATTCACTTCATAGCCCTCTATATCGTTCGATATAACTATAAATCACTCTGGCAGACGCGGAATCGCGATATTCACCTTTTCCACACGCTGTGTATCGATGGAAGCTAATAATTCACTTCCTAGCCCTCGATATCGTTCTATATAACGATAAATCACTCTGGGAGACGCGGAATCGCGATATTCACCTTTTCCACACGCTGTGTATCGATGGAAGCTAAGGATTCACATCCTAGCCCTCGATAGCGTTCGATATAACGATAAATCACTCTGGGCGACTCGGAATCGCGTTATTTACCTTTTCCACACGCTGTGTATCGAAGGCAGCTAAGGATTCACTTCCTAACCCTCGATATCGTTCGATATAACGATAAATCACTCTGGGCGACGCGGAATCGCGATATTCACCTTTTCCACACGATGTGTATCGATGGAAGCTAAGGATTCACTTCCTAGCCCTCGATATCGTTCGATATAACGATAAATCACTCTTTGAGACGCGGAATCGCGATATTCACCTTTTCCACACGCTGTGTATCGAAGGAAGCTAAGGATTCACTTCCTAGCCAACGATATCGTTCGATATAACGATAAAGTACTCTGGGCGAATCGGAATCGCGTTATTTACCTTTTCCACACGCTGTGTATCGAAGGAAGCTGAGGATTCACTTCATAGCCCTTGATATCGTTCGATATAACGATAAATCACTCTGGGCGACTCGGAATCGCGTTATTTACCTTTTCCACACGCTGTGTATCGAAGGCAACTAAGGATTCACTTCATAGCCCTCTATATCGTTCGATATAACTATAAATCACTCTGGCAGACGCGGAATCGCGATATTCACCTTTTCCACACGCTGTGTATCGATGGAAGCTAATAATTCACTTCCTAGCCCTCGATATCGTTCTATATAACGATAAATCACTCTGGGAGACGCGGAATCGCGATATTCACCTTTTCCACACGCTGTGTATCGATGGAAGCTAAGGATTCACATCCTAGCCCTCGATAGCGTTCGATATAACGATAAATCACTCTGGGCGACTTGGAATCGCGTTATTTACCTTTTCCACACGCTGTGTATCGAAGGCAGCTAAGGATTCACTTCCTAACCCTCGATATCGTTCGATATAACGATAAATCACTCTGGGCGACGCGGAATCGCGATATTCACCTTTTCCACACGATGTGTATCGATGGAAGCTAAGGATTCACTTCCTAGCCCTCGATATCGTTCGATATAACTATAAATCACTCTGGGAGACGCGGAATCGCGATATTCACCTTTTCCACAGGCTGTGTATCGAATGAAGCTAAGGATTCACTTCCTAGCCCTCGACATCGTTCGATATAACGATAAATCACTCTGGGCGACTCGGAATCGCGTTATTCACCTTTTCCACAGGCTGTGTATCGAAGGCAGCTAAGGATTCACTTCATAGCCCTCGACATCGTTCGATATAACGATAAATCACTCTGGGCGACTCGGAATCGCGTTATTTACCTTTTCCACACGCTGTGTATCGAAGGCAGCTAAGGATTCACTTCATAGCCCTCTATATCGTTCGATATAACGATAAATCACTCTGGGCGACGCGGAATCGCGATATTCACCTTTTCCACACGATGTGTATCAATGGAAGCTAAGGATTCACTTCCTAGCCCTCGATATCGTTCGATATAACGATAAATCACTCTGGGAGACGCGGATTCGCGATATTCATCTATTCCACACGCTGTGTATCGAATGAAGCTAAGGATTCACTTCCTAGCCCTCGACATCGTTCGATATAACGATAAATCACTCTGGGCGACTCGGAATCGCTTTATTTACCTTTTCCACACGCTGTGTATCGAAGGAAGCTAAGGATTCACTTCATAGCCCTCGATATCGTTCGATATAACGATAAATCACTCTGGGAGACGCGGATTCGCGACATTCATCTATTCCACACGCTGTGTATCGAAGGCAGCTAAGGATTCACTTCCTAGCCCTCGATAGCGTTCGATATAACGATAAATCACTCTGGGCGACGCGGAATCGCGATATTCACCTTTTCCACACGATGTGTATCGATGGAAGCTAAGGATTCACTTCCTAGCCCTCGATATCGTTCGATATAACGATAAATCACTCTGGGAGACGCGGATTCGCGATATTCATCTATTCCACACGCTGTGAATCGAAGGAAGCTTATGATTCACGTCCTAGCCAACGATATAGTTCGATATAACGATAAATCACTCTGGGCGAATCGGAATCGCGTTATTTGGCTTTTCTACTCGCTGTGTATCGAAGGCAGCTAAGGATTCACTTCCTAACCCTCGATATCGTTCGATATAACGATAAATCACTCTGGGCGACTCGGAATCGCGTTATTTACCTTTTCCACACGCTGTGTATCGAAGGCAGCTAAGGATTCACTTCATAGCCCTCGATATCGTTCGATATATCTATAAATCACTCTTTGAGACGCGCAATCGCGATATTCACCTTTTCCACACGTTGTGTATCGATGGCAGCTAAGGATTCACTTCCTAGCCCTCGATATCGTTCGATATAACTATAAATCACTCTGGGAGACGCGGAATCGCGATATTCACCTTTCCACACGCTGTGTATCGATGGAAGCTAAGGATTCACTTTGTAGCCCTCGATAGCGTTCGATATAACGATAAATCACTCTGGGAGACGCGGATTCGCGATATTCATCTATTCCACACGCTGTGTATCGAAGGAAGCTAAGGATTCACTTCCTAGCCCTCGATATGCTTCGATATAACGATAAATCACTCTGGGCGACTCGGAATCGCGTTATTTACCTTTTCCACACGCTGTGTATCGAAGGCAGAGAAGGATTCACTTCCTAGCCCTCGATAGCGTTCGATATAACGATAAATCACTCTGGGAGACGCGGATTCGCGATATGCACCTTTTCCACACGATGTGTATCGATGGAAGCTAAGGATTCACTTCCTAGCCCTCGACATCGTTAGATATAACGATAAATCACTCTGGGCGACGCGGAATCGCGATATTCACCTTTTCCACACGATGTGTATCGATGGAAGCTAAGGATTCACTTCCTAGCCCTCGATATCGTTCGATATAACGATAAATCACTCTGGGAGACGCGGATTCGCGATATTCATCTATTCCACACGCTGTGTATCGAATGAAGCTAAGGATTCACTTCCTAGCCCTCGACATCGTTCGATATAACGATAAATCACTCTGGGCGACTCGGAATCGCGTTATTTACCTTTTCCACACGCTGTGTATCGAAGGAAGCTAAGGATTCACTTCCTAACCAACGATATCGTTCGATATAACGATAAAGTACTCTGGGCGAATCGGAATCGCGTTACTTACCTTTTCCACACGCTGTGTATCGAAGGAAGCTGAGGATTCACTTCATAGCCCTCGATATCGTTCGATATAACGATAAATCACTCTGGGCGACTCGGAATCGCGTTATTTACCTTTTCCACACGCTGTGTATCGAAGGCAGCTAAGGATTCACTTCCTAGCCCTCGATATCGTTCGATATAACGATAAATCACTCTTTGAGACGCGGAATCGCGATATTCACCTTTTCCACACGTTGTGTATCGATGGCAGCTAAGGATTCACTTCCTAGCCCTCGACATCGTTCGATATAACGATAAATCACTCTGGGCGACTCGGAATCGCGTTATTTACCTTTTCCACACGCTGTGTATCGAAGGAAGCTAAGGATTCACTTCCTAGCCAACGATATCGTTCGATATAACGATAAAGTACTCTGGGCGAATCGGAATCGCGATATTCACCTTTTCCACACGCTGTGTATCTATGGAAGCTAAGGATTCACTTTGTAGCCCTCGATATCGTTCGATATAACTATACATCACTCTGGGAGACGCGGAATCGCGATATTCACCTTTTCCACACGCTGTGTATCTATGGAAGCTAAGGATTCACTTTGTAGCCCTCGATATCGTTCGATATAACGATCAATCACTCTGGGAGACGCGGATTCGCGACATTCATCTATTCCACACCCTGTGTATCGAAGGCAGCTAAGGATTCACTTCCTAGCCCTCGATAGCGTTCGATATAACGATAAATCACTCTGGGCGACGCGGAATCGCGATATTCACCTTTTCCACACGATGTGTATCGATGGAAGCTAAGGATTCACTTCCTAGCCCTCGATATCGTTCGATATAACGATAAATCACTCTGGGAGACGCGGATTCGCGATATTCATCTATTCCACACGCTGTGAATCGAAGGAAGCTTATGATTCACGTCCTAGCCAACGATATAGTTCGATATAACGATAAATCACTCTGGGCGAATCGGAATCGCGTTATTTGGCTTTTCTACTCGCTGTGTATCGAAGGCAGCTAAGGATTCACTTCCTAACCCTCGATATCGTTCGATATAACGATAAATCACTCTGGGCGACTCGGAATCGCGTTATTTACCTTTTCCACACGCTGTGTATCGAAGGCAGCTAAGGATTCACTTCATAGCCCTCGATATCGTTCGATATATCTATAAATCACTCTTTGAGACGCGCAATCGCGATATTCACCTTTTCCACACGTTGTGTATCGATGGCAGCTAAGGATTCACTTCCTAGCCCTCGATATCGTTCGATATAACTATAAATCACTCTGGGAGACGCGGAATCGCGATATTCACCTTTTCCACACGCTGTGTATCGATGGAAGCTAAGGATTCACTTTGTAGCCCTCGATAGCGTTCGATATAACGATAAATCACTCTGGGAGACGCGGATTCGCGATATTCATCTATTCCACACGCTGTGTATCGAAGGAAGCTAAGGATTCACTTCCTAGCCCTCGATATGCTTCGATATAACGATAAATCACTCTGGGCGACTCGGAATCGCGTTATTTACCTTTTCCACACGCTGTGTATCGAAGGCAGAGAAGGATTCACTTCCTAGCCCTCGATAGCGTTCGATATAACGATAAATCACTCTGGGAGACGCGGATTCGCGATATTCACCTTTTCCACACGATGTGTATCGATGGAAGCTAAGGATTCACTTCCTAGCCCTCGACATCGTTAGATATAACGATAAATCACTCTGGGCGACGCGGAATCGCGATATTCACCTTTTCCACACGATGTGTATCGATGGAAGCTAAGGATTCACTTCCTAGCCCTCGATATCGTTCGATATAACGATAAATCACTCTGGGAGACGCGGATTCGCGATATTCATCTATTCCACACGCTGTGTATCGAATGAAGCTAAGGATTCACTTCCTAGCCCTCGACATCGTTCGATATAACGATAAATCACTCTGGGCGACTCGGAATCGCGTTATTTACCTTTTCCACACGCTGTGTATCGAAGGAAGCTAAGGATTCACTTCCTAGCCAACGATATCGTTCGATATAACGATAAAGTACTCTGGGCGAATCGGAATCGCGTTATTTACCTTTTCCACACGCTGTGTATCGAAGGAAGCTGAGGATTCACTTCATAGCCCTCGATATCGTTCGATATAACGATAAATCACTCTGGGCGACTCGGAATCGCGTTATTTACCTTTTCCACACGCTGTGTATCGAAGGCAGCTAAGGATTCACTTCCTAGCCCTCGATATCGTTCGATATAACGATAAATCACTCTTTGAGACGCGGAATCGCGATATTCACCTTTTCCACACGTTGTGTATCGATGGCAGCTAAGGATTCACTTCCTAGCCCTCGATATCGTTCGATATAACTATAAATCACTCTGGGAGACGCGGATTCGCGATATTCATCTATTCCACACGCTGTGTATCGAATGAAGCTAAGTATTCACTTCCTAGCCCTCGACATCGTTCGATATAACTATAAATCACTCTGGGCGACTCGGAATCGCGTTATTTACCTTTTCCACACGCTGTGTATCGAAGGCAGCTAAGGATTCACTTCATAGCCCTCGATATCGTTCGATATAACGATAAATCACTCTGGGCGACTCGGAATCGCGTTATTTACCTTTTCCACACGCTGTGTATCGAAGGCAGCTAAGGATTCACTTCATAGCCCTCGATATCGTTCGATATAACTATAAATCACTCTGGGAGACGCGGAATCGCGATATTCACCTTTTCCACACGCTGTGTATCGATGGAAGCTAATAATTCACTTCATAGCCCTCGATATCGTTCGATGTAACTATACATCACTCTGGGAGACGCGGAATCGCGATATTCACCTTTTCCACACGCTGTGTATCGATGGAAGCTAATAATTCACTTCATAGCCCTCGATATCGTTCGATATAAAGATAAATCACTCTGGGAGACGCGGATTCGCGACATTCATCTATTCCACACGCTGTGTATCGAAGGCAGCTAAGGATTCACTTCCTAGCCCTCGATAGCGTTCGATATAACGATAAATCACTCTGGGCGACGCGGAATCGCGATATTCACCTTTTCCACACGTTGTGTATCGATGGCAGCTAAGGATTCACTTCCTAGCCCTCGATATCGTTCGATGTAACTATACATCACTCTGGGAGACGCGGAATCGCGATATTCACCTTTTCCACACGCTGTGTATCGATGGAAGCTAATAATTCACTTCATAGCCCTCGATATCGTTCGATATAAAGATAAATCACTCTGGGAGACGCGGATTCGCGACATTCATCTATTCCACACGCTGTGTATCGAAGGCAGCTAAGGATTCACTTCCTAGCCCTCGATAGCGTTCGATATAACGATAAATCACTCTGGGCGACGCGGAATCGCGATATTCACCTTTTCCACACGATGTGTATCGATGGAAGCTAAGGATTCACTTCCTAGCCCTCGATATCTTTCGATATAACGATAAATCACTCTGGGAGACGCGGATTCGCGATATTCATCTATTCCACACGCTTTGTATCGAAGGAAGCTAAGGATTCACTTCCTAGCCAACGATATCGTTCGATATAACGATAAATAACTCTGGGCGACTCGGAATCGCGTTACTTACCTTTTCCACACGCTGTGTATCGAAGGAAGCTAAGGATTCACTTCCTAGCCAACGATATCGTTCGATATAACGATAAAGTACTCTGGGCGAAGCGGAATCGCGTTATTTACCTTTTCCACACGCTGTGTATCGAAGGCAGAGAAGGATTCACTTCCTAGCCCTCGATATCTTTCGATATAACGATAAATCACTCTGGGCGACGCGGAATCGCGATATTCACCTTTTCCACACGATGTGTATCGATGGAAGCTAAGGATTCACTTCCTAGCCCTCGATATCGTTCGATATAACGATAAATCACTCTGGGAGACGCGGATTCGCGATATTCATCTATTCCACACGCTGTGTATCGAATGAAGCTAAGGATTCACTTCCTAGCCCTCGACATCGTTCGATATAACGATAAATCACTCTGGGCGACTCGGAATCGCTTTATTTAACTTTTCCACACGCTGTGTATCGAAGGAAGCTAAGGATTCACTTCCTAGCCCTCGATATCGTTCGATATAACGATAAAGTACTCTGGGCGAATCGGAATCGCGTTATTTACCTTTTCCACACGCTGTGTATCGAAGGAAGCTGAGGATTCACTTCATAGCCCTTGATATCGTTCGATATAACGATAAATCAGTCTGGGCGACTCGGAATCGCGTTATTTACCTTTTCCACACGCTGTGTATCGAAGGCAGCTAAGGATTCACTTCATAGCCCTCTATATCGTTCGATATAACTATAAATCACTCTGGCAGACGCGGAATCGCGATATTCACCTTTTCCACAGGCTGTGTATCGATGGAAGCTAAGGATTCACTTCCTAGCCCTCGATATCGTTCGATATAACGATAAATCACTCTGGGAGAGGCGGATTCGCGATATTCATCTATTCCACACGCTGTGTATCGAATGAAGCTAAGGATTCACTTCCTAGCCCTCGACATCGTTCGATATAACGATAAATCACTCTGGGCGACTCGGAATCGCGTTATTTACCTTTTCCACACGCTGTGTATCGAAGGCAGCTAAGGATTCACTTCCTAGCCCTCGATATCGTTCGATATAACGATAAATCACTCTGGGCGACTCGGAATCGCGTTATTTACCTTTTCCACACGCTGTGTATCGAAGGCAGCTAAGGATTCACTTCATAGCCCTCGATATCGTTCGATATATCTGTAAATCACTCTTTGAGACGCGGAATCGCGTTATTTACCTTTTCCACACGCTGTGTATCGAAGGCAGCTAAGGATTCACTTCATAGCCCTCTATATTGTTCGATATAACTATAAATCACTCTGGCAGACGCGGAATCGCGATATTCACCTTTTCCACAGGCTGTGTATCGATGGAAGCTAAGGATTCACTTCCTAGCCCTCGATATCGTTCGATATAACGATAAATCACTCTGGGAGAGGCGGATTCGCGATATTCATCTATTCCACACGCTGTGTATCGAATGAAGCTAAGGATTCACTTCCTAGCCCTCGACATCGTTCGATATAACGATAAATCACTCTGGGCGACTCGGAATCGCGTTATTTACCTTTTCCACACGCTGTGTATCGAAGGCAGCTAAGGATTCACTTCCTAGCCCTCGATATCGTTCGATATAACGATAAATCACTCTGGGCGACTCGGAATCGCGTTATTTACCTTTTCCACACGCTGTGTATCGAAGGCAGCTAAGGATTCACTTCATAGCCCTCGATATCGTTCGATATATCTGTAAATCACTCTTTGAGACGCGGAATCGCGATATTCACCTTTTCCACACGTTGTGTATCGATGGCAGCTAAGGATTCACTTCCTAGCCCTCGATATCGTTCGATATAACTATAAATCACTCTGGGAGACGCGGAATCGCGATATTCACCTTTTCCACACGCTGTGTATCGATGGAAGCTAAGGATTCACTTTGTAGCCCTCGATAGCGTTCGATATAACGATAAATCACTCTGGGAGACGCGGATTCGCGATATTCATCTATTCCACACGCTGTGTATCGAAGGAAGCTAAGGATTCACTTCCTAGCCCTCGATATGCTTCGATATAACGATAAATCACTCTGGGCGACTCGGAATCGCATTATTTACCTTTTCCACACGCTGTGTATCGAAGGCAGCTAAGGATTCACTTCATAGCCCTCGATATCGTTCGATATATCTATAAATCACAATTTGAGACGCGCAATCGCGATATTCACCTTTTCCACACGTTGTGTATCGATGGCAGCTAAGGATTCACTTCCTAGCCCTCGATATCGTTCGATATAACTATAAATCACTCTGGGAGACGCGGAATCGCGATATTCACCTTTTCCACACGCTGTGTATCGATGGAAGCTAAGGATTCACTTCATAGCCCTCGATATCGTTCGATATATCTATAAATCACTCTTTGAGACGCGCAATCGCGATATTCACCTTTTCCACACGTTGTGTATCGATGGCAGCTAAGGATTCACTTCCTAGCCCTCGATATCGTTCGATATAACTATAAAACACTCTGGGAGACGCGGAATCGCGATATTCACCTTTTCCACACGCTGTGTATCGATGGAAGCTAAGGATTCACTTTGTACCCTCGATAGCGTTCGATATAACGATAAATCACTCTGGGAGACGCGGATTCGCGATATTCATCTATTCCACACGCTGTGTATCGAAGGAAGCTAAGGATTCACTTCCTAGCCCTCGATATGCTTCGATATAACGATAAATCACTCTGGGCGACTCGGAATCGCGTTATTTACCTTTTCCACACGCTGTGTATCGAAGGCAGAGAAGGATTCACTTCCTAGCCCTCGATAGCGTTCGATATAACGATAAATCACTCTGGGAGACGCGGATTCGCGATATTCACCTTTTCCACACGCTGTGTATCGATGGAAGCTAAGGATTCACTTCCTAGCCCTCGACATCGTTCGATATAACGATAAATCACTCTGGGCGACGCGGAATCGCGATATTCACCTTTTCCACACGATGTGTATCGATGGAAGCTAAGGATTCACTTCCTAGCCCTCGATATCGTTCCATATAACGATAAATCACTCTGGGAGACGCGGATTCGCGATATTCATCTATTCCACACGCTGTGTATCGAATGAAGCTAAGGATTCACTTCCTAGCCCTCGACATCGTTCGATATAACGATAAATCACTCTGGGCGACTCGGAATCGCGTTATTTACCTTTTCCACACGCTGTGTATCGAAGGAAGCTAAGGATTCACTTCCTAGCCAACGATATCGTTCGATATAACGATAAAGTACTCTGGGCGAATCGGAATCGCGTTATTTACCTTTTCCACACGCTGTGTATCGAAGGAAGCTGAGGATTCACTTCATAGCCCTCGATATCGTTCGATATAACGATAAATCACTCTGGGCGACTCGGAATCGCGTTATTTACCTTTTCCACACGCTGTGTATCGAAGGCAGCTAAGGATTCACTTCATAGCCCTCGATATCGTTCGATATATCTGTAAATCACTCTTTGAGACGCGGAATCGCGATATTCACCTTTTCCACACGTTGTGTATCGATGGCAGCTAAGGATTCACTTCCTAGCCCTCGATATCGTTCGATATAACTATAAATCACTCTGGGAGACGCGGAATCGCGATATTCACCTTTTCCACACGATGTGTATCGATGGAAGCTAAGGATTCACTTCCTAGCCCTCGATATCGTTCCATATAACGATAAATCACTCTGGGAGACGCGGATTCGCGATATTTACCTTTTCCACACGCTGTGTATCGAAGGAAGCTAAGGATTCACTTCCTAGCCAACGATATCGTTCGATATATCTGTAAATCACTCTTTGAGACGCGGAATCGCGATATTCACCTTTTCCACACGTTGTGTATCGATGGCAGCTAAGGATTCACTTCCTAGCCCTCGATATCGTTCGATATAACTATAAATCACTCTGGGAGACGCGGAATCGCGATATTCACCTTTTCCACACGCTGTGTATCGATGGAAGCTAAGGATTCACTTTGTAGCCCTCGATAGCGTTCGATATAACGATAAATCACTCTGGGAGACGCGGATTCGCGATATTCATCTATTCCACACGCTGTGTATCGAAGGAAGCTAAGGATTCACTTCCTAGCCCTCGATATGCTTCGATATAACGATAAATCACTCTGGGCGACTCGGAATCGCGTTATTTACCTTTTCCACACGCTGTGTATCGAAGGCAGCTAAGGATTCACTTCATAGCCCTCGATATCGTTCGATATATCTATAAATCACTCTTTGAGACGCGCAATCGCGATATTCACCTTTTCCACACGTTGTGTATCGATGGCAGCTAAGGATTCACTTCCTAGCCCTCGATATCGTTCGATATAACTATAAATCACTCTGGGAGACGCGGAATCGCGATATTCACCTTTTCCACACGCTGTGTATCGATGGAAGCTAAGGATTCACTTCATAGCCCTCGATATCGTTCGATATATCTATAAATCACTCTTTGAGACGCGCAATCGCGATATTCACCTTTTCCACACGTTGTGTATCGATGGCAGCTAAGGATTCACTTCCTAGCCCTCGATATCGTTCGATATAACTATAAATCACTCTGGGAGACGCGGAATCGCGATATTCACCTTTTCCACACGCTGTGTATCGATGGAAGCTAAGGATTCACTTTGTATCACTCGATAGCGTTCGATATAACGATAAATCACTCTGGGAGACGCGGATTCGCGATATTCATCTATTCCACACGCTGTGTATCGAAGGAAGCTAAGGATTCACTTCCTAGCCCTCGATATGCTTCGATATAACGATAAATCACTCTGGGCGACTCGGAATCGCGTTATTTACCTTTTCCACACGCTGTGTATCGAAGGCAGAGAAGGATTCACTTCCTATCCCTCGATAGCGTTCGATATAACGATAAATCACTCTGGGAGACGCGGATTCGCGATATTCACCTTTTCCACACGATGTGTATCGATGGAAGCTAAGGATTCACTTCCTAGCCCTCGACATCGTTCGATATAACGATAAATCACTCTGGGCGACGCGGAATCGCGATATTCACCTTTTCCACACGATGTGTATCGATGGAAGCTAAGGATTCACTTCCTAGCCCTCGATATCGTTCGATATAACGATAAATCACTCTGGGAGACGCGGATTCGCGATATTCATCTATTCCACACGCTGTGTATCGAATGAAGCTAAGGATTCACTTCCTAGCCCTCGACATCGTTCGATATAACGATAAATCACTCTGGGCGACTCGGAATCGCGTTATTTACCTTTTCCACACGCTGTGTATCGAAGGAAGCTAAGGATTCACTTCCTAGCCAACGATATTGTTCGATATAACGATAAAGTACTCTGGGCGAATCGGAATCGCGTTATTTACCTTTTCCACACGCTGTGTATCGAAGGAAGCTGAGGATTCACTTCATAGCCCTCGATATCGTTCGATATAACGATAAATCACTCTGGGCGACTCGGAATCGCGTTATTTACCTTTTCCACACGCTGTGTATCGAAGGCAGCTAAGGATTCACTTCCTAGCCCTCGATATCTTTCGATATAACGATAAATCACTCTTTGAGACGCGGAATCGCGATATTCACCTTTTCCACACGTTGTGTATCGATGGCAGCTAAGGATTCACTTCCTAGCCCTCGATATCGTTCGATATAACTATAAATCACTCTGGGAGACGCGGATTCGCGATATTCATCTATTCCACACGCTGTGTATCGAATGAAACTAAGGATTCACTTCCTAGCCCTCGACATCGTTCGATATAACTATAAATCACTCTGGGCGACTCGGAATCGCGTTATTTACCTTTTCCACACGCTGTGTATCGAAGGCAGCTAAGGATTCACTTCATAGCCCTCGATATCGTTCGATATAACGATAAATCACTCTGGGCGACTCGGAATCGCGTTATTTACCTTTTCCACACGCTGTGTATCGAAGGCAGCTAAGGATTCACTTCATAGCCCTCGATATCGTTCGATATAACTATAAATCACTCTGGGAGACGCGGAATCGCGATATTCACCTTTTCCACACGCTGTGTATCGATGGAAGCTAATAATTCACTTCATAGCCCTCGATATCGTTCGATATAAAGATAAATCACTCTGGGAGACGCGGATTCGCGACATTCATCTATTCCACACGCTGTGTATCGAAGGCAGCTAAGGATTCACTTCCTAGCCCTCGATATCGTTCGATATAACGATAAATCACTCTGGGCGACTCGGAATCGCGTTATTTACCTTTTCCACACGCTGTGTATCGAAGGCAGCTAAGGATTCACTTCATAGCCCTCCATATCGTTCGATATATCTATAAATCACTCTTTGAGACGCGGAATCGCGATATTCACCTTTTCCACACGTTGTGTATCGATGGCAGCTAAGGATTCACTTCCTAGCCCTCGATATCGTTCGATGTAACTATACATCACTCTGGGAGACGCGGAATCGCGATATTCACCTTTTCCACACGCTGTGTATCTATGGAAGCTAAGGATTCACTTTGTAGCCCTCGATATCGTTCGATATAACGATCAATCACTCTGGGAGACGCGGATTCGCGATATTCACCTATTCCACACGCTGTGTATCGAAGGATGCTAAGGATTCACTTCCTATCCCTCGATATCCTTCGATATAACGATAAATCACTCTGGGAGACGCGGAATCGCGATATTCACCTTTTCCACACGCTGTGTATCGATGGAAGCTAATAATTCACTTCATAGCCCTCGATATCGTTCGATATAAAGATAAATCACTCTGGGAGACGCGGATTCGCGACATTCATCTATTCCACACGCTGTGTATCGAAGGCAGCTAAGGATTCACTTCCTAGCCCTCGATAGCGTTCGATATAACGATAAATCACTCTGGGCGACGCGGAATCGCGATATTCACCTTTTCCACACGATGTGTATCGATGGAAGCTAAGGATTCACTTCCTAGCCGTCGATATCGTTCGATATAACGATAAATCACTCTGGGAGACGCGGATTCGCGATATTCATCTATTCCACACGCTGTGAATCGAAGGAAGCTAAGGATTCACGTCCTAGCCAACGATATAGTTCGATATAACGATAAATCACTCTGGGCGAATCGGAATCGCGTTATTTGGCTTTTCTACTCGCTGTGTATCGAAGGCAGCTAAGGATTCACTTCCTAACCCTCGATATCGTTCGATATAACGATAAATCACTCTGGGCGACGCGGAATCGCGATATTCACCTTTTCCACAGGCCTTGTATCGATGGATGCTAATAATTCACTTCCTAGCCCTCGATATCGTTCGATATAACGATAAATCACTCTGGGAGACGCGGATTCGCGATATTCATGTATTCCACACGCTGTGTATCGAAGGCAGCTAAGGATTCACTTCCTAGCCCTCGATATCGTTCGATATAACGATAAAGTACTCTGGGCGAATCGGAATCGCGTTATTTACCTTTTCCACACGCTGTGTATCGAAGGCAGAGAAGGATTCACTTCCTAACCCTCGATATCTTTCGATATAACGATAAATCACTCTGGGCGACGCGGAATCGCGATATTCACCTTTTCCACACGATGTGTATCGATGGAAGCTAAGGATTCACTTCCTAGCCCTCGATATCGTTCGATATAACGATAAATCACTCTGGGAGACGCGGATTCGCGATATTCATCTATTCCACACGCTGTGTATCGAATGAAGCTAAGGATTCACTTCCTAGCCCTCGACATCGTTCGATATAACGATAAATCACTCTGGGCGACTCGGAATCGCTTTATTTACCTTTTCCACACGCTGTGTATCGAAGGAAGCTAAGGATTCACTTCCTAGCCCTCGATATCGTTCGATATAACGATAAATCACTCTGGGAGAGGCGGATTCGCGATATTCATCTATTCCACACGCTGTGTATCGAATGAAGCTAAGGATTCACTTCCTAGCCCTCGACATCGTTCGATATAACGATAAATCACTCTGGGCGACTCGGAATCGCGTTATTTACCTTTTCCACACGCTGTGTATCGAAGGCAGCTAAGGATTCACTTCCTAGCCCTCGATATCGTTCGATATATCTGTAAATCACTCTTTGAGACGCGGAATCGCGTTATTTACCTTTTCCACACGCTGTGTATCGAAGGCAGCTAAGGATTCACTTCATAGCCCTCTATATCGTTCGATATAACTATAAATCACTCTGGCAGACGCGGAATCGCGATATTCACCTTTTCCACAGGCTGTGTATCGATGGAAGCTAAGGATTCACTTCCTAGCCCTCGATATCGTTCGATATAACGATAAATCACTCTGGGAGAGGCGGATTCGCGATATTCATCTATTCCACACGCTGTGTATCGAATGAAGCTAAGGATTCACTTCCTAGCCCTCGACATCGTTCGATATAACGATAAATCACTCTGGGCGACTCGGAATCGCGTTATTTACCTTTTCCACACGCTGTGTATCGAAGGCAGCTAAGGATTCACTTCCTAGCCCTCGATATCGTTCGATATAACGATAAATCACTCTGGGAGACGCGGAATCGCGATATTCACCTTTTCCACACGCTGTGTATCGATGGAAGCTAAGGATTCACTTTGTAGCCCTCGATAGCGTTCGATATAACGATAAATCACTCTGGGAGACGCGGATTCGCGATATTCATCTATTCCACACGCTGTGTATCGAAGGAAGCTAAGGATTCACTTCCTAGCCCTCGATATGCTTCGATATAACGATAAATCACTCTGGGCGACTCGGAATCGCGTTATTTACCTTTTCCACACGCTGTGTATCGAAGGCAGCTAAGGATTCACTTCATAGCCCTCGATATCGTTCGATATATCTATAAATCACTCTGGCAGACGCGGAATCGCGATATTCACCTTTTCCACACGCTGTGTATCGAAGGCAGCTAAGGATTCACTTCATTGCCCTCGATATCGTTCGATATATCTGTAAATCACTCTTTGAGACGCGGAATCGCGATATTCACCTTTTCCACACGTTGTGTATCGATGGCAGCTAAGGATTCACTTCCTAGCCCTCGATATCGTTCGATATAACTATAAATCACTCTGGGAGACGCGGAATCGCGATATTCACCTTTTCCACACGCTGTGTATCGATGGAAGCTAAGGATTCACTTTGTAGCCCTCGATAGCGTTCGATATAACGATAAATCACTCTGGGAGACGCGGATTCGCGATATTCATCTATTCCACACGCTGTGTATCGAAGGAAGCTAAGGATTCACTTCCTAGCCCTCGATATGCTTCGATATAACGATAAATCACTCTGGGCGACTCGGAATCGCGTTATTTACCTTTTCCACACGCTGTGTATCGAAGGCAGCTAAGGATTCACTTCATAGCCCTCGATATCGTTCGATATATCTATAAATCACTCTTTGAGACGCGCAATCGCGTTATTCACCTTTTCCACACGCTGTGTATCGAAGGAAGCTAAGGATTCACTTCCTAGCCAACGATATCGTTCGATATAACGATAAAGTACTCTGGGCGAATCGGAATCGCGTTATTTACCTTTTCCACACGCTGTGTATCGAAGGACGCTGAGGATTCACTTCATAGCCCTCGATATCGTTCGATATAACGATAAATCACTCTGGGCGACTCGGAATCGCGTTATTTACCTTTTCCACACGCTGTGTATCGAAGGCAGCTAAGGATTCACTTCCTAGCCTTCGATATCGTTCGATATAACGATAAATCACTCTTTGAGACGCGGAATCGCGATATTCACCTTTTCCACACGTTGTGTATCGATGGCAGCTAAGGATTCACTTCCTAGCCCTCGATATCGTTCGATATAACTATAAATCACTCTGGGAGACGCGGATTCGCGATATTCATCTATTCCACACGCTGTGTATCGATGGAAGCTAAGGATTCACTTCCTAGCCCTCGACATCGTTCGATATAACTATAAATCACTCTGGGCGACTCGGAATCGCGTTATTTACCTTTTCCACACGCTGTGTATCGAAGGCAGCTAAGGATTCACTTCATAGCCCTCGATATCGTTCGATATTACTATAAATCACTCTGGGAGACGCGGAATCGCGATATTCACCTTTTCCACACGCTGTGTATCGATGGAAGCTAATAATTCACTTCATAGCCCTCGATATCGTTCGATATAAAGATAAATCACTCTGGGAGACGCGGATATGCGACATTCATCTATTCCACACGCTGTGTATCGAAGGCAGCTAAGGATTCACTTCCTAGCCCTCGATATCGTTCGATATAACGATAAATCACTCTGGGCGACTCGGAATCGCGTTATTTACCTTTTCCACACGCTGTGTATCGAAGGCAGCTAAGGATTCACTTCCTAGCCCTCGATATCGTTCGATATAACGATAAATCACTCTTTGAGACGCGGAATCGCGATATTCACCTTTTCCACACGTTGTGTATCGATGGCAGCTAAGGATTCACTTCCTAGCCCTCGATATCGTTCGATATAACTATAAATCACTCTGGGAGACGCGGATTCGCGATATTCATCTATTCCACACGCTGTGTATCGAATGAAGCTAAGGATTCACTTCCTAGCCCTCGACATCGTTCGATATAACTATAAATCACTCTGGGCGACTCGGAATCGCGTTATTTACCTTTTCCACACGCTGTGTATCGAAGGCAGCTAAGGATTCACTTCATAGCCCTCGATATCGTTCGATATAACGATAAATCACTCTGGGCGACTCGGAATCGCGTTATTTACCTTTTCCACACGCTGTGTATCGAAGGCAGCTAAGGATTCACTTCATAGCCCTCGATATCGTTCGATATAACTATAAATCACTCTGGGAGACGCGGAATCGCGATATTCACCTTTTCCACACGCTGTGTATCGATGGAAGCTAATAATTCACTTCATAGCCCTCGATATCGTTCGATATAAAGATAAATCACTCTGGGAGACACGGATTCGCGACATTCATCTATTCCACACGCTGTGTATCGAAGGCAGCTAAGGATTCACTTCCTAGCCCTCGATATCGTTCGATATAACGATAAATCACTCTGGGCGACTCGGAATCGCGTTATTTACCTTTTCCACAAGCTGTGTATCGAAGGCAGCTAAGGATTCACTTCATAGCCCTCCATATCGTTCGATATATCTATAAATCACTCTTTGAGACGCGGAATCGCGATATTCACCTTTTCCACACGTTGTGTATCGATGGCAGCTAAGGATTCACTTCCTAGCCCTCGATATCGTTCGATGTAACTATACATCACTCTGGGAGACGCGGAATCGCGATATTCACCTTTTCCACACGCTGTGTATCTATGGAAGCTAAGGATTCACTTTGTAGCCCTCGATATCGTTCGATATAACGATCAATCACTCTGGGAGACGCGGATTCGCGATATTCATCTATTCCACACGCTGTGTATCGAAGGAAGCTAAGGATTCACTTCCTATCCCTCGATATCCTTCGATATAACGATAAATCACTCTGGGAGACGCGGAATCGCGATATTCACCTTTTCCACACGCTGTGTATCGATGGAAGCTAATAATTCACTTCATAGCCCTCGATATCGTTCGATATAAAGATAAATCACTCTGGGAGACGCGGATTCGCGACATTCATCTATTCCACACGCTGTGTATCGAAGGCAGCTAAGGATTCACTTCCTAGCCCTCGATAGCGTTCGATATAACGATAAATCACTCTGGGCGACGCGGAATCGCGATATTCACCTTTTCCACACGATGTGTATCGATGGAAGCTAAGGATTCACTTCCTAGCCCTCGATATCGTTCGATATAACGATAAATCACTCTGGGAGACGCGGATTCGCGATATTCATCTATTCCACACGCTGTGAATCGAAGGAAGCTAAGGATTCACGTCCTAGCCAACGATATAGTTCGATATAACGATAAATCACTCTGGGCGAATCGGAATCGCGTTATTTGGCTTTTCTACTCGCTGTGTATCGAAGGCAGCTAAGGATTCACTTCCTAACACTCGATATCGTTCGATATAACGATAAATCACTCTGGGCGACGCGGAATCGCGATATTCACCTTTTCCACACGATGTGTATCGATGGAAGCTAAGGATTCACTTCCTAGCCCTCGATATCGTTCGATATAACTATAAATCACTCTGGGAGACGCGGATTCGCGATATTCATCTATTCCACACGCTGTGTATCGAATGAAGCTAAGGATTCACTTCCTAGCCCTCGACATCGTTCGATATAACTATAAATCACTCTGGGCGACTCGGAATCGCGTTATTTACCTTTTCCACACGCTGTGTATCGAAGGCAGCTAAGGATTCACTTCATAGCCCTCGATATCGTTCGATATAACTATAAATCACTCTGGGAGACGCGGAATCGCGATATTCACCTTTTCCACACGTTGTGTATCGATGGCAGCTAAGGATTCACTTCCTAGCCCTCGATATCGTTCGATGTAACTATACATCACTCTGGGAGACGCGGAATCGCGATATTCACCTTTTCCACACGCTGTGTATCTATGGAAGCTAAGGATTCACTTTGTAGCCCTCGATATCGTTCGATATAACGATCAATCACTCTGGGAGACGCGGATTCGCGATAATCACCTATTCCACACGCTGTGTATCGAAGGAAGCTAAGGATTCACTTCCTATCCCTCGATATCCTTCGATATAACGATAAATCACTCTGGGAGACGCGGAATCGCGATATTCACCTTTTCCACACGCTGTGTATCGATGGAAGCTAATAATTCACTTCATAGCCCTCGATATCGTTCGATATAAAGATAAATCACTCTGGGAGACGCGGATTCGCGACATTCATCTATTCCACACGCTGTGTATCGAAGGCAGCTAAGGATTCACTTCCTAGCCCTCGATAGCGTTCGATATAACGATAAATCACTCTGGGCGACGCGGAATCGCGATATTCACCTTTTCCACACGATGTGTATCGATGGAAGCTAAGGATTCACTTCCTAGCCCTCGATATCGTTCGATATAACGATAAATCACTCTGGGAGACGCGGATTCGCGATATTCATCTATTCCACACGCTGTGAATCGAAGGAAGCTAAGGATCACGTCCTAGCCAACGATATAGTTCGATATAACGATAAATCACTCTGGGCGAATCGGAATCGCGTTATTTGGCTTTTCTACTCGCTGTGTATCGAAGGCAGCTAAGGATTCACTTCCTAACCCTCGATATCGTTCGATATAACGATAAATCACTCTGGGCGACGCGGAATCGCGATATTCACCTTTTCCACACGATGTGTATCGATGGAAGCTAAGGATTCACTTCCTAGCCCTCGATATCGTTCGATATAACTATAAATCACTCTGGGAGACGCGGATTCGCGATATTCATGTATTCCACACGCTGTGTATCGAAGGCAGCTAAGGATTCACTTCCTAGCCCTCGATATCGTTCGATATAACGATAAATCACTCTGGGCGACGCGGAATCGCGATATTCACCTTTTCCACAGGCCTTGTATCGATGGATGCTAATAATTCACTTCCTAGCCCTCGATATCGTTCGATATAACGATAAATCACTCTGGGAGACGCGGATTCGCGATATTCATCTATTCCACACGCTGTGAATCGAAGGAAGCTAAGGATTCACGTCCTAGCCAACGATATAGTTCGATATAACGATAAATCACTCTGGGCGAATCGGAATCGCGTTATTTGGCTTTTCTACTCGCTGTGTATCGAAGGCAGCTAAGGATTCACTTCCTAACACTCGATATCGTTCGATATAACGATAAATCACTCTGGGCGACGCGGAATCGCGATATTCACCTTTTCCACACGATGTGTATCGATGGAAGCTAAGGATTCACTTCCTAGCCCTCGATATCGTTCGATATAACTATAAATCACTCTGGGAGACGCGGATTCGCGATATTCATCTATTCCACACGCTGTGTATCGAATGAAGCTAAGGATTCACTTCCTAGCCCTCGACATCGTTCGATATAACTATAAATCACTCTGGGCGACTCGGAATCGCGTTATTTACCTTTTCCACACGCGTTGTATCGAAGGCAGCTAAGGATTCACTTCATAGCCCTCGATATCGTTCGATATAACTATAAATCACTCTGGGAGACGCGGAATCGCGATATTCACCTTTTCCACACGTTGTGTATCGATGGCAGCTAAGGATTCACTTCCTAGCCCTCGATATCGTTCGATGTAACTATACATCACTCTGGGAGACGCGGAATCGCGATATTCACCTTTTCCACACGCTGTGTATCTATGGAAGCTAAGGATTCACTTTGTAGCCCTCGATATCGTTCGATATAACGATCAATCACTCTGGGAGACGCGGATTCGCGATAATCACCTATTCCACACGCTGTGTATCGAAGGAAGCTAAGGATTCACTTCCTATCCCTCGATATCCTTCGATATAACGATAAATCACTCTGGGAGACGCGGAATCGCGATATTCACCTTTTCCACACGCTGTGTATCGATGGAAGCTAATAATTCACTTCATAGCCCTCGATATCGTTCGATATAAAGATAAATCACTCTGGGAGACGCGGATTCGCGACATTCATCTATTCCACACGCTGTGTATCGAAGGCAGCTAAGGATTCACTTCCTAGCCCTCGATAGCGTTCGATATAACGATAAATCACTCTGGGCGACGCGGAATCGCGATATTCACCTTTTCCACACGATGTGTATCGATGGAAGCTAAGGATTCACTTCCTAGCCCTCGATATCGTTCGATATAACGATAAATCACTCTGGGAGACGCGGATTCGCGATATTCATCTATTCCACACGCTGTGAATCGAAGGAAGCTAAGGATCACGTCCTAGCCAACGATATAGTTCGATATAACGATAAATCACTCTGGGCGAATCGGAATCGCGTTATTTGGCTTTTCTACTCGCTGTGTATCGAAGGCAGCTAAGGATTCACTTCCTAACCCTCGATATCGTTCGATATAACGATAAATCACTCTGGGCGACGCGGAATCGCGATATTCACCTTTTCCACACGATGTGTATCGATGGAAGCTAAGGATTCACTTCCTAGCCCTCGATATCGTTCGATATAACTATAAATCACTCTGGGAGACGCGGATTCGCGATATTCATGTATTCCACACGCTGTGTATCGAAGGCAGCTAAGGATTCACTTCCTAGCCCTCGATATCGTTCGATATAACGATAAATCACTCTGGGCGACGCGGAATCGCGATATTCACCTTTTCCACAGGCCTTGTATCGATGGATGCTAATAATTCACTTCCTAGCCCTCGATATCGTTCGATATAACGATAAATCACTCTGGGAGACGCGGATTCGCGATATTCATGTATTCCACACGCTGTGTATCGAAGGCAGCTAAGGATTCACTTCCTAGCCCTCGATATCGTTCGATATAACGATAAATCACTCTGGGCGACTCGGAATCGCGTTATTTACCTTTTCCACACGCTGTGTATCGAAAGCAGCTAAGGATTCACTTCATAGCCCTCGATATCGTTCGATATAACGATAAATAACTCTGGGCGACTCGGAATCGCGTTACTTACCCTTTCCACACGCTGTGTATCGAAGGAAGCTAAGGATTCACTTCCTAGCCAACGATATCGTTCGATATAACGATAAAGTACTCTGGGCGAATCGGAATCGCGTTATTTACCTTTTCCACACGCTGTGTATCGAAGGCAGAGAAGGATTCACTTCCTAACCCTCGATATCGTTCGATATAACTATAAATCACTCTGGGAGACGCGGATTCGCGATATTCATCTATTCCACACGTTGTGTATCGATGGCAGCTAAGGATTCACTTCCTAGCCCTCGATATCGTTCGATATAACGATAAATCACTCTGGGCGACGCGGAATCGCGATATTCACCTTTTCCACAGGCCTTGTATCGATGGATGCTAATAATTCACTTCCTAGCCCTCGATATCGTTCGATATAACGATAAATCACTCTGGGAGACGCGGATTCGCGATATTCATGTATTCCACACGCTGTGTATCGATGGAAGCTAAGGATTCACTTCCTAGCCCTCGATATCGTTCGATATAACGATAAATCACTCTGGGAGACGCGGATTCGCGATATTCATCTATTCCACACGCTGTGTATCGAATGAAGCTAAGGATTCACTTCCTAGCCCTCGACATCGTTCGATATAACGATAAATCACTCTGGGCGACTCGGAATCGCTTTATTTACCTTTTCCACACGCTGTGTATCGAAGGAAGCTAAGGATTCACTTCCTAGCCAACGATATCGTTCGATATAACGATAAAGTACTCTGGGCGAATCGGAATCGCGTTATTTACCTTTTCCACACGCTGTGTATCGAAGGAAGCTGAGGATTCACTTCATACCCCTTGATATCGTTCGATATAACGATAAATCACTCTAGGCGACGCGGAATCGCGTTATTTACCTTTTCTACACGATGTGTATCGATGGAAGCTAAGGATTCACTTCCTAGCCCTCGATATCGTTCGATATAACTATAAATCACTCTGGGAGACGCGGATTCGCGATATTCATGTATTCCACACGCTGTGTATCGAAGGCAGCTAAGGATTCACTTCCTAGCCCTCGATATCGTTCGATATAACGATAAATCACTCTGGGCGACGCGGAATCGCGATATTCACCTTTTCCACAGGCCTTGTATCGATGGATGCTAATAATTCACTTCCTAGCCCTCGATATCGTTCGATATAACGATAAATCACTCTGGGAGACGCGGATTCGCGATATTCATGTATTCCACACGCTGTGTATCGAAGGCAGCTAAGGATTCACTTCCTAGCCCTCGATATCGTTCGATATAACGATAAATCACTCTGGGCGACTCGGAATCGCGTTATTTACCTTTTCCACACGCTGTGTATCGAAAGCAGCTAAGGATTCACTTCATAGCCCTCGATATCGTTCGATATAACGATAAATAACTCTGGGCGACTCGGAATCGCGTTACTTACCCTTTCCACACGCTGTGTATCGAAGGAAGCTAAGGATTCACTTCCTAGCCAACGATATCGTTCGATATAACGATAAAGTACTCTGGGCGAATCGGAATCGCGTTATTTACCTTTTCCACACGCTGTGTATCGAAGGCAGAGAAGGATTCACTTCCTAACCCTCGATATCGTTCGATATAACTATAAATCACTCTGGGAGACGCGGATTCGCGATATTCATCTATTCCACACGTTGTGTATCGATGGCAGCTAAGGATTCACTTCCTAGCCCTCGATATCGTTCGATATAACGATAAATCACTCTGGGCGACGCGGAATCGCGATATTCACCTTTTCCACAGGCCTTGTATCGATGGATGCTAATAATTCACTTCCTAGCCCTCGATATCGTTCGATATAACGATAAATCACTCTGGGAGACGCGGATTCGCGATATTCATGTATTCCACACGCTGTGTATCGAAGGCAGCTAAGGATTCACTTCCTAGCCCTCGATATCGTTCGATATAACGATAAATCACTCTGGGCGACTCGGAATCGCGTTATTTACCTTTTCCACACGCTGTGTATCGAAAGCAGCTAAGGATTCACTTCATAGCCCTCGATATCGTTCGATATAACGATAAATAACTCTGGGCGACTCGGAATCGCGTTACTTACCTTTTCCACACGCTGTGTATCGAAGGAAGCTAAGGATTCACTTCCTAGCCAACGATATCGTTCGATATAACGATAAAGTACTCTGGGCGAATCGGAATCGCGTTATTTACCTTTTCCACACGCTGTGTATCGAAGGCAGAGAAGGATTCACTTCCTAACCCTCGATATCGTTCGATATAACTATAAATCACTCTGGGAGACGCGGATTCGCGATATTCATCTATTCCACACGTTGTGTATCGATGGCAGCTAAGGATTCACTTCCTAGCCCTCGATATCGTTCGATATAACGATAAATCACTCTGGGCGACGCGGAATCGCGATATTCACCTTTTCCACAGGCCTTGTATCGATGGATGCTAATAATTCACTTCCTAGCCCTCGATATCGTTCGATATAACGATAAATCACTCTGGGAGACGCGGATTCGCGATATTCATGTATTCCACACGCTGTGTATCGAAGGCAGCTAAGGATTCACTTCCTAGCCCTCGATATCGTTCGATATAACGATAAATCACTCTGGGCGACTCGGAATCGCGTTATTTACCTTTTCCACACGCTGTGTATCGAAAGCAGCTAAGGATTCACTTCCTAGCCCTCGACATCGTTCGATATAACGATAAATCACTCTGGGAGACGCGGATTCGCGATATTCATCTATTCCACACGCTGTGAATCGAAGGAAGCTAAGGATTCACGTCCTAGCCAACGATATAGTTCGATATAACGATAAATCACTCTGGGCGAATCGGAATCGCGTTATTTGGCTTTTCTACTCGCTGTGTATCGAAGGCAGCTAAGGATTCACTTCCTAACACTCGATATCGTTCGATATAACGATAAATCACTCTGGGCGACGCGGAATCGCGATATTCATCTATTCCACACGCTGTGAATCGAAGGAAGCTAAGGATTCACTTCCTAACACTCGATATCGTTCGATATAACGATAAATCACTCTGGGCGACGCGGAATCGCGATATTCACCTTTTCCACACGATGTGTATCGATGGAAGCTAAGGATTCACTTCCTAGCCCTCGATATCGTTCGATATAACTATAAATCACTCTGGGAGACGCGGATTCGCGATATTCATCTATTCCACACGCTGTGTATCGAATGAAGCTAAGGATTCACTTCCTAGCCCTCGACATCGTTCGATATAACTATAAATCACTCTGGGCGACTCGGAATCGCGTTATTTACCTTTTCCACACGCTGTGTATCGAAGGCAGCTAAGGATTCACTTCATAGCCCTCGATATCGTTCGATATAACTATAAATCACTCTGGGAGACGCGGATTCGCGATATTCATGTATTCCACACGCTGTGTATCGAAGGCAGCTAAGGATTCACTTCCTAGCCCTCGATATCGTTCGATATAACGATAAATCACTCTGGGCGACGCGGAATCGCGATATTCACCTTTTCCACAGGCCTTGTATCGATGGATGCTAATAATTCACTTCCTAGCCCTCGATATCGTTCGATATAACGATAAATCACTCTGGGAGACGCGGATTCGCGATATTCATCTATTCCACACGCTGTGAATCGAAGGAAGCTAAGGATTCACGTCCTAGCCAACGATATAGTTCGATATAACGATAAATCACTCTGGGCGAATCGGAATCGCGTTATTTGGCTTTTCTACTCGCTGTGTATCGAAGGCAGCTAAGGATTCACTTCCTAACACTCGATATCGTTCGATATAACGATAAATCACTCTGGGCGACGCGGAATCGCGATATTCACCTTTTCCACACGATGTGTATCGATGGAAGCTAAGGATTCACTTCCTAGCCCTCGATATCGTTCGATATAACTATAAATCACTCTGGGAGACGCGGATTCGCGATATTCATGTATTCCACACGCTGTGTATCGAAGGCAGCTAAGGATTCACTTCCTAGCCCTCGATATCGTTCGATATAACGATAAATCACTCTGGGCGACGCGGAATCGCGATATTCACCTTTTCCACAGGCCTTGTATCGATGGATGCTAATAATTCACTTCCTAGCCCTCGATATCGTTCGATATAACGATAAATCACTCTGGGAGACGCGGATTCGCGATATTCATCTATTCCACACGCTGTGAATCGAAGGAAGCTAAGGATTCACGTCCTAGCCAACGATATAGTTCGATATAACGATAAATCACTCTGGGCGAATCGGAATCGCGTTATTTGGCTTTTCTACTCGCTGTGTATCGAAGGCAGCTAAGGATTCACTTCCTAACACTCGATATCGTTCGATATAACGATAAATCACTCTGGGCGACGCGGAATCGCGATATTCACCTTTTCCACACGATGTGTATCGATGGAAGCTAAGGATTCACTTCCTAGCCCTCGATATCGTTCGATATAACTATAAATCACTCTGGGAGACGCGGATTCGCGATATTCATCTATTCCACACGCTGTGTATCGAATGAAGCTAAGGATTCACTTCCTAGCCCTCGACATCGTTCGATATAACTATAAATCACTCTGGGCGACTCGGAATCGCGTTATTTACCTTTTCCACACGCTGTGTATCGAAGGCAGCTAAGGATTCACTTCATAGCCCTCGATATCGTTCGATATAACTATAAATCACTCTGGGAGACGCGGAATCGCGATATTCACCTTTTCCACACGTTGTGTATCGATGGCAGCTAAGGATTCACTTCCTAGCCCTCGATATCGTTCGATGTAACTATACATCACTCTGGGAGACGCGGAATCGCGATATTCACCTTTTCCACACGCTGTGTATCTATGGAAGCTAAGGATTCACTTTGTAGCCCTCGATATCGTTCGATATAACGATCAATCACTCTGGGAGACGCGGATTCGCGATAATCACCTATTCCACACGCTGTGTATCGAAGGAAGCTAAGGATTCACTTCCTATCCCTCGATATCCTTCGATATAACGATAAATCACTCTGGGAGACGCGGAATCGCGATATTCACCTTTTCCACACGCTGTGTATCGATGGAAGCTAATAATTCACTTCATAGCCCTCGATATCGTTCGATATAAAGATAAATCACTCTGGGAGACGCGGATTCGCGACATTCATCTATTCCACACGCTGTGTATCGAAGGCAGCTAAGGATTCACTTCCTAGCCCTCGATAGCGTTCGATATAACGATAAATCACTCTGGGCGACGCGGAATCGCGATATTCACCTTTTCCACACGATGTGTATCGATGGAAGCTAAGGATTCACTTCCTAGCCCTCGATATCGTTCGATATAACGATAAATCACTCTGGGAGACGCGGATTCGCGATATTCATCTATTCCACACGCTGTGAATCGAAGGAAGCTAAGGATCACGTCCTAGCCAACGATATAGTTCGATATAACGATAAATCACTCTGGGCGAATCGGAATCGCGTTATTTGGCTTTTCTACTCGCTGTGTATCGAAGGCAGCTAAGGATTCACTTCCTAACCCTCGATATCGTTCGATATAACGATAAATCACTCTGGGCGACGCGGAATCGCGATATTCACCTTTTCCACACGATGTGTATCGATGGAAGCTAAGGATTCACTTCCTAGCCCTCGATATCGTTCGATATAACTATAAATCACTCTGGGAGACGCGGATTCGCGATATTCATGTATTCCACACGCTGTGTATCGAAGGCAGCTAAGGATTCACTTCCTAGCCCTCGATATCGTTCGATATAACGATAAATCACTCTGGGCGACGCGGAATCGCGATATTCACCTTTTCCACAGGCCTTGTATCGATGGATGCTAATAATTCACTTCCTAGCCCTCGATATCGTTCGATATAACGATAAATCACTCTGGGAGACGCGGATTCGCGATATTCATGTATTCCACACGCTGTGTATCGAAGGCAGCTAAGGATTCACTTCCTAGCCCTCGATATCGTTCGATATAACGATAAATCACTCTGGGCGACTCGGAATCGCGTTATTTACCTTTTCCACACGCTGTGTATCGAAAGCAGCTAAGGATTCACTTCATAGCCCTCGATATCGTTCGATATAACGATAAATAACTCTGGGCGACTCGGAATCGCGTTACTTACCTTTTCCACACGCTGTGTATCGAAGGAAGCTAAGGATTCACTTCCTAGCCAACGATATCGTTCGATATAACGATAAAGTACTCTGGGCGAATCGGAATCGCGTTATTTACCTTTTCCACACGCTGTGTATCGAAGGCAGAGAAGGATTCACTTCCTAACCCTCGATATCGTTCGATATAACTATAAATCACTCTGGGAGACGCGGATTCGCGATATTCATCTATTCCACACGTTGTGTATCGATGGCAGCTAAGGATTCACTTCCTAGCCCTCGATATCGTTCGATATAACGATAAATCACTCTGGGCGACGCGGAATCGCGATATTCACCTTTTCCACAGGCCTTGTATCGATGGATGCTAATAATTCACTTCCTAGCCCTCGATATCGTTCGATATAACGATAAATCACTCTGGGAGACGCGGATTCGCGATATTCATGTATTCCACACGCTGTGTATCGAAGGCAGCTAAGGATTCACTTCCTAGCCCTCGATATCGTTCGATATAACGATAAATCACTCTGGGCGACTCGGAATCGCGTTATTTACCTTTTCCACACGCTGTGTATCGAAAGCAGCTAAGGATTCACTTCCTAGCCCTCGACATCGTTCGATATAACGATAAATCACTCTGGGAGACGCGGATTCGCGATATTCATCTATTCCACACGCTGTGAATCGAAGGAAGCTAAGGATTCACGTCCTAGCCAACGATATAGTTCGATATAACGATAAATCACTCTGGGCGAATCGGAATCGCGTTATTTGGCTTTTCTACTCGCTGTGTATCGAAGGCAGCTAAGGATTCACTTCCTAACACTCGATATCGTTCGATATAACGATAAATCACTCTGGGCGACGCGGAATCGCGATATTCATCTATTCCACACGCTGTGAATCGAAGGAAGCTAAGGATTCACTTCCTAACACTCGATATCGTTCGATATAACGATAAATCACTCTGGGCGACGCGGAATCGCGATATTCACCTTTTCCACACGATGTGTATCGATGGAAGCTAAGGATTCACTTCCTAGCCCTCGATATCGTTCGATATAACTATAAATCACTCTGGGAGACGCGGATTCGCGATATTCATCTATTCCACACGCTGTGTATCGAATGAAGCTAAGGATTCACTTCCTAGCCCTCGACATCGTTCGATATAACTATAAATCACTCTGGGCGACTCGGAATCGCGTTATTTACCTTTTCCACACGCTGTGTATCGAAGGCAGCTAAGGATTCACTTCATAGCCCTCGATATCGTTCGATATAACTATAAATCACTCTGGGAGACGCGGATTCGCGATATTCATGTATTCCACACGCTGTGTATCGAAGGCAGCTAAGGATTCACTTCCTAGCCCTCGATATCGTTCGATATAACGATAAATCACTCTGGGCGACGCGGAATCGCGATATTCACCTTTTCCACAGGCCTTGTATCGATGGATGCTAATAATTCACTTCCTAGCCCTCGATATCGTTCGATATAACGATAAATCACTCTGGGAGACGCGGATTCGCGATATTCATCTATTCCACACGCTGTGAATCGAAGGAAGCTAAGGATTCACGTCCTAGCCAACGATATAGTTCGATATAACGATAAATCACTCTGGGCGAATCGGAATCGCGTTATTTGGCTTTTCTACTCGCTGTGTATCGAAGGCAGCTAAGGATTCACTTCCTAACACTCGATATCGTTCGATATAACGATAAATCACTCTGGGCGACGCGGAATCGCGATATTCACCTTTTCCACACGATGTGTATCGATGGAAGCTAAGGATTCACTTCCTAGCCCTCGATATCGTTCGATATAACTATAAATCACTCTGGGAGACGCGGATTCGCGATATTCATGTATTCCACACGCTGTGTATCGAAGGCAGCTAAGGATTCACTTCCTAGCCCTCGATATCGTTCGATATAACGATAAATCACTCTGGGCGACGCGGAATCGCGATATTCACCTTTTCCACAGGCCTTGTATCGATGGATGCTAATAATTCACTTCCTAGCCCTCGATATCGTTCGATATAACGATAAATCACTCTGGGAGACGCGGATTCGCGATATTCATCTATTCCACACGCTGTGAATCGAAGGAAGCTAAGGATTCACGTCCTAGCCAACGATATAGTTCGATATAACGATAAATCACTCTGGGCGAATCGGAATCGCGTTATTTGGCTTTTCTACTCGCTGTGTATCGAAGGCAGCTAAGGATTCACTTCCTAACACTCGATATCGTTCGATATAACGATAAATCACTCTGGGCGACGCGGAATCGCGATATTCACCTTTTCCACACGATGTGTATCGATGGAAGCTAAGGATTCACTTCCTAGCCCTCGATATCGTTCGATATAACTATAAATCACTCTGGGAGACGCGGATTCGCGATATTCATCTATTCCACACGCTGTGTATCGAATGAAGCTAAGGATTCACTTCCTAGCCCTCGACATCGTTCGATATAACTATAAATCACTCTGGGCGACTCGGAATCGCGTTATTTACCTTTTCCACACGCTGTGTATCGAAGGCAGCTAAGGATTCACTTCATAGCCCTCGATATCGTTCGATATAACTATAAATCACTCTGGGAGACGCGGAATCGCGATATTCACCTTTTCCACACGTTGTGTATCGATGGCAGCTAAGGATTCACTTCCTAGCCCTCGATATCGTTCGATGTAACTATACATCACTCTGGGAGACGCGGAATCGCGATATTCACCTTTTCCACACGCTGTGTATCTATGGAAGCTAAGGATTCACTTTGTAGCCCTCGATATCGTTCGATATAACGATCAATCACTCTGGGAGACGCGGATTCGCGATAATCACCTATTCCACACGCTGTGTATCGAAGGAAGCTAAGGATTCACTTCCTATCCCTCGATATCCTTCGATATAACGATAAATCACTCTGGGAGACGCGGAATCGCGATATTCACCTTTTCCACACGCTGTGTATCGATGGAAGCTAATAATTCACTTCATAGCCCTCGATATCGTTCGATATAAAGATAAATCACTCTGGGAGACGCGGATTCGCGACATTCATCTATTCCACACGCTGTGTATCGAAGGCAGCTAAGGATTCACTTCCTAGCCCTCGATAGCGTTCGATATAACGATAAATCACTCTGGGCGACGCGGAATCGCGATATTCACCTTTTCCACACGATGTGTATCGATGGAAGCTAAGGATTCACTTCCTAGCCCTCGATATCGTTCGATATAACGATAAATCACTCTGGGAGACGCGGATTCGCGATATTCATCTATTCCACACGCTGTGAATCGAAGGAAGCTAAGGATCACGTCCTAGCCAACGATATAGTTCGATATAACGATAAATCACTCTGGGCGAATCGGAATCGCGTTATTTGGCTTTTCTACTCGCTGTGTATCGAAGGCAGCTAAGGATTCACTTCCTAACCCTCGATATCGTTCGATATAACGATAAATCACTCTGGGCGACGCGGAATCGCGATATTCACCTTTTCCACACGATGTGTATCGATGGAAGCTAAGGATTCACTTCCTAGCCCTCGATATCGTTCGATATAACTATAAATCACTCTGGGAGACGCGGATTCGCGATATTCATGTATTCCACACGCTGTGTATCGAAGGCAGCTAAGGATTCACTTCCTAGCCCTCGATATCGTTCGATATAACGATAAATCACTCTGGGCGACGCGGAATCGCGATATTCACCTTTTCCACAGGCCTTGTATCGATGGATGCTAATAATTCACTTCCTAGCCCTCGATATCGTTCGATATAACGATAAATCACTCTGGGAGACGCGGATTCGCGATATTCATGTATTCCACACGCTGTGTATCGAAGGCAGCTAAGGATTCACTTCCTAGCCCTCGATATCGTTCGATATAACGATAAATCACTCTGGGCGACTCGGAATCGCGTTATTTACCTTTTCCACACGCTGTGTATCGAAAGCAGCTAAGGATTCACTTCATAGCCCTCGATATCGTTCGATATAACGATAAATAACTCTGGGCGACTCGGAATCGCGTTACTTACCCTTTCCACACGCTGTGTATCGAAGGAAGCTAAGGATTCACTTCCTAGCCAACGATATCGTTCGATATAACGATAAAGTACTCTGGGCGAATCGGAATCGCGTTATTTACCTTTTCCACACGCTGTGTATCGAAGGCAGAGAAGGATTCACTTCCTAACCCTCGATATCGTTCGATATAACTATAAATCACTCTGGGAGACGCGGATTCGCGATATTCATCTATTCCACACGTTGTGTATCGATGGCAGCTAAGGATTCACTTCCTAGCCCTCGATATCGTTCGATATAACGATAAATCACTCTGGGCGACGCGGAATCGCGATATTCACCTTTTCCACAGGCCTTGTATCGATGGATGCTAATAATTCACTTCCTAGCCCTCGATATCGTTCGATATAACGATAAATCACTCTGGGAGACGCGGATTCGCGATATTCATGTATTCCACACGCTGTGTATCGATGGAAGCTAAGGATTCACTTCCTAGCCCTCGATATCGTTCGATATAACGATAAATCACTCTGGGAGACGCGGATTCGCGATATTCATCTATTCCACACGCTGTGTATCGAATGAAGCTAAGGATTCACTTCCTAGCCCTCGACATCGTTCGATATAACGATAAATCACTCTGGGCGACTCGGAATCGCTTTATTTACCTTTTCCACACGCTGTGTATCGAAGGAAGCTAAGGATTCACTTCCTAGCCAACGATATCGTTCGATATAACGATAAAGTACTCTGGGCGAATCGGAATCGCGTTATTTACCTTTTCCACACGCTGTGTATCGAAGGAAGCTGAGGATTCACTTCATACCCCTTGATATCGTTCGATATAACGATAAATCACTCTAGGCGACGCGGAATCGCGTTATTTACCTTTTCCACACGATGTGTATCGATGGAAGCTAAGGATTCACTTCCTAGCCCTCGATATCGTTCGATATAACTATAAATCACTCTGGGAGACGCGGATTCGCGATATTCATGTATTCCACACGCTGTGTATCGAAGGCAGCTAAGGATTCACTTCCTAGCCCTCGATATCGTTCGATATAACGATAAATCACTCTGGGCGACGCGGAATCGCGATATTCACCTTTTCCACAGGCCTTGTATCGATGGATGCTAATAATTCACTTCCTAGCCCTCGATATCGTTCGATATAACGATAAATCACTCTGGGAGACGCGGATTCGCGATATTCATGTATTCCACACGCTGTGTATCGAAGGCAGCTAAGGATTCACTTCCTAGCCCTCGATATCGTTCGATATAACGATAAATCACTCTGGGCGACTCGGAATCGCGTTATTTACCTTTTCCACACGCTGTGTATCGAAAGCAGCTAAGGATTCACTTCATAGCCCTCGATATCGTTCGATATAACGATAAATAACTCTGGGCGACTCGGAATCGCGTTACTTACCCTTTCCACACGCTGTGTATCGAAGGAAGCTAAGGATTCACTTCCTAGCCAACGATATCGTTCGATATAACGATAAAGTACTCTGGGCGAATCGGAATCGCGTTATTTACCTTTTCCACACGCTGTGTATCGAAGGCAGAGAAGGATTCACTTCCTAACCCTCGATATCGTTCGATATAACTATAAATCACTCTGGGAGACGCGGATTCGCGATATTCATCTATTCCACACGTTGTGTATCGATGGCAGCTAAGGATTCACTTCCTAGCCCTCGATATCGTTCGATATAACGATAAATCACTCTGGGCGACGCGGAATCGCGATATTCACCTTTTCCACAGGCCTTGTATCGATGGATGCTAATAATTCACTTCCTAGCCCTCGATATCGTTCGATATAACGATAAATCACTCTGGGAGACGCGGATTCGCGATATTCATGTATTCCACACGCTGTGTATCGAAGGCAGCTAAGGATTCACTTCCTAGCCCTCGATATCGTTCGATATAACGATAAATCACTCTGGGCGACTCGGAATCGCGTTATTTACCTTTTCCACACGCTGTGTATCGAAAGCAGCTAAGGATTCACTTCATAGCCCTCGATATCGTTCGATATAACGATAAATAACTCTGGGCGACTCGGAATCGCGTTACTTACCTTTTCCACACGCTGTGTATCGAAGGAAGCTAAGGATTCACTTCCTAGCCAACGATATCGCTCGATATAACGATAAAGTACTCTGGGCGAATCGGAATCGCGTTATTTACCTTTTCCACACGCTGTGTATCGAAGGCAGAGAAGGATTCACTTCCTAACCCTCGATATCGTTCGATATAACTATAAATCACTCTGGGAGACGCGGATTCGCGATATTCATCTATTCCACACGTTGTGTATCGATGGCAGCTAAGGATTCACTTCCTAGCCCTCGATATCGTTCGATATAACGATAAATCACTCTGGGCGACGCGGAATCGCGATATTCACCTTTTCCACAGGCCTTGTATCGATGGATGCTAATAATTCACTTCCTAGCCCTCGATATCGTTCGATATAACGATAAATCACTCTGGGAGACGCGGATTCGCGATATTCATGTATTCCACACGCTGTGTATCGAAGGCAGCTAAGGATTCACTTCCTAGCCCTCGATATCGTTCGATATAACGATAAATCACTCTGGGCGACTCGGAATCGCGTTATTTACCTTTTCCACACGCTGTGTATCGAAAGCAGCTAAGGATTCACTTCCTAGCCCTCGACATCGTTCGATATAACGATAAATCACTCTGGGCGACTCGGAATCGCTTTATTTACCTTTTCCACACGCTGTGTATCGAAGGAAGCTAAGGATTCACTTCCTAGCCAACGATATCGTTCGATATAACGATAAAGTACTCTGGGCGAATCGGAATCGCGTTATTTACCTTTTCCACACGCTGTGTATCGAAGGAAGCTGAGGATTCACTTCATAGCCCTTGATATCGTTCGATATAACGATAAATCACTCTGGGCGACTCGGAATCGCGTTATTTACCTTTTCCACACGCTGTGTATCGAAGGCAGCTAAGGATTCACTTCATAGCCCTCTATATCGTTCGATATAACTATAAATCACTCTGGCAGACGCGGAATCGCGATATTCACCTTTTCCACAGGCTGTGTATCGATGGAAGCTAAGGATTCACTTCCTAGCCCTCGATATCGTTCGATATAACGATAAATCACTCTGGGAGAGGCGGATTCGCGATATTCATCTATTCCACACGCTGTGTATCGAATGAAGCTAAGGATTCACTTCATACCCCTTGATATCGTTCGATATAACGATAAATCACTCTGGGCGACGCGGAATCGCGTTATTTACCTTTTCCACACGATGTGTATCGATGGAAGCTAAGGATTCACTTCCTAGCCCTCGATATCGTTCGATATAACTATAAATCACTCTGGGCGACTCGGAATCGCTTTATTTACCTTTTCCACACGCTGTGTATCGAAGGAAGCTAAGGATTCACTTCCTAGCCAACGATATCGTTCGATATAACGATAAAGTACTCTGGGCGAATCGGAATCGCGTTATTTACCTTTTCCACACGCTGTGTATCGATGGAAGCTAAGGATTCACTTCCTAACCCTCGATATCGTTCGATATAACTATAAATCACTCTGGGAGACGCGGATTCGCGATATTCATCTATTCCACACGTTGTGTATCGATGGCAGCTAAGGATTCACTTCCTAGCCCTCGATATCGTTCGATATAACGATAAATCACTCTGGGCGACGCGGAATCGCGATATTCACCTTTTCCACAGGCCTTGTATCGATGGATGCTAATAATTCACTTCCTAGCCCTCGATATCGTTCGATATAACGATAAATCACTCTGGGAGACGCGGATTCGCGATATTCATGTATTCCACACGCTGTGTATCGAAGGCAGCTAAGGATTCACTTCCTAGCCCTCGATATCGTTCGATATAACGATAAATCACTCTGGGCGACTCGGAATCGCGTTATTTACCTTTTCCACACGCTGTGTATCGAAAGCAGCTAAGGATTCACTTCCTAGCCCTCGACATCGTTCGATATAACGATAAATCACTCTGGGCGACTCGGAATCGCTTTATTTACCTTTTCCACACGCTGTGTATCGAAGGAAGCTAAGGATTCACTTCCTAGCCAACGATATCGTTCGATATAACGATAAAGTACTCTGGGCGAATCGGAATCGCGTTATTTACCTTTTCCACACGCTGTGTATCGAAGGAAGCTGAGGATTCACTTCATAGCCCTTGATATCGTTCGATATAACGATAAATCACTCTGGGCGACTCGGAATCGCGTTATTTACCTTTTCCACACGCTGTGTATCGAAGGCAGCTAAGGATTCACTTCATAGCCCTCTATATCGTTCGATATAACTATAAATCACTCTGGCAGACGCGGAATCGCGATATTCACCTTTTCCACAGGCTGTGTATCGATGGAAGCTAAGGATTCACTTCCTAGCCCTCGATATCGTTCGATATAACGATAAATCACTCTGGGAGAGGCGGATTCGCGATATTCATCTATTCCACACGCTGTGTATCGAAGGCAGCTAAGGATTCACTTCCTAGCCCTCGATATCGTTCGATATAACGATAAATCACTCTGGGCGACTCGGAATCGCGTTATTTACCTTTTCCACACGCTGTGTATCGAAGGCAGCTAAGGATTCACTTCATAGCCCTCGATATCGTTCGATATATCTGTAAATCACTCTTTGAGACGCGGAATCGCGTTATTTACCTTTTCCACACGCTGTGTATCGAAGGCAGCTAAGGATTCACTTCATAGCCCTCGACATCGTTCGATATAACGATAAATCACTCTGGGCGACTCGGAATCGCGTTATTTACCTTTTCCACACGCTGTGTATCGAAGGCAGCTAAGGATTCACTTCCTAGCCAACGATATCGTTCGATATAACGATAAAGTACTCTGGGCGAATCGGAATCGCGTTATTTACCTTTTCCACACGCTGTGTATCGAAGGAAGCTGAGGATTCACTTCATACCCCTTGATATCGTTCGATGTAACGATAAATCACTCTGGGCGACGCGGAATCGCGTTATTTACCTTTTCCACACGATGTGTATCGATGGAAGCTAAGGATTCACTTCCTAGCCCTCGATATCGTTCGATATAACTATAAATCACTCTGGGAGACGCGGATTCGCGATATTCATGTATTCCACACGCTGTGTATCGAAGGCAGCTAAGGATTCACTTCCTAGCCCTCGATATCGTTCGATATAACGATAAATCACTCTGGGCGACGCGGAATCGCGATATTCACCTTTTCCACAGGCCTTGTATCGATGGATGCTAATAATTCACTTCCTAGCCCTCGATATCGTTCGATATAACGATAAATCACTCTGGGAGACGCGGATTCGCGATATTCATGTATTCCACACGCTGTGTATCGAAGGCAGCTAAGGATTCACTTCCTAGCCCTCGATATCGTTCGATATAACGATAAATCACTCTGGGCGACTCGGAATCGCGTTATTTACCTTTTCCACACGCTGTGTATCGAAAGCAGCTAAGGATTCACTTCATAGCCCTCGATATCGTTCGATATAACGATAAATAACTCTGGGCGACTCGGAATCGCGTTACTTACCCTTTCCACACGCTGTGTATCGAAGGAAGCTAAGGATTCACTTCCTAGCCAACGATATCGTTCGATATAACGATAAAGTACTCTGGGCGAATCGGAATCGCGTTATTTACCTTTTCCACACGCTGTGTATCGAAGGCAGAGAAGGATTCACTTCCTAACCCTCGATATCGTTCGATATAACTATAAATCACTCTGGGAGACGAAGATTCGCGATATTCATCTATTCCACACGTTGTGTATCGATGGCAGCTAAGGATTCACTTCCTAGCCCTCGATATCGTTCGATATAACGATAAATCACTCTGGGCGACGCGGAATCGCGATATTCACCTTTTCCACAGGCCTTGTATCGATGGATGCTAATAATTCACTTCCTAGCCCTCGATATCGTTCGATATAACGATAAATCACTCTGGGAGACGCGGATTCGCGATATTCATGTATTCCACACGCTGTGTATCGAAGGCAGCTAAGGATTCACTTCCTAGCCCTCGATATCGTTCGATATAACGATAAATCACTCTGGGCGACTCGGAATCGCGTTATTTACCTTTTCCACACGCTGTGTATCGAAAGCAGCTAAGGATTCACTTCATAGCCCTCGATATCGTTCGATATAACGATAAATAACTCTGGGCGACTCGGAATCGCGTTACTTACCTTTTCCACACGCTGTGTATCGAAGGAAGCTAAGGATTCACTTCCTAGCCAACGATATCGCTCGATATAACGATAAAGTACTCTGGGCGAATCGGAATCGCGTTATTTACCTTTTCCACACGCTGTGTATCGAAGGCAGAGAAGGATTCACTTCCTAACCCTCGATATCGTTCGATATAACTATAAATCACTCTGGGAGACGCGGATTCGCGATATTCATCTATTCCACACGTTGTGTATCGATGGCAGCTAAGGATTCACTTCCTAGCCCTCGATATCGTTCGATATAACGATAAATCACTCTGGGCGACGCGGAATCGCGATATTCACCTTTTCCACAGGCCTTGTATCGATGGATGCTAATAATTCACTTCCTAGCCCTCGATATCGTTCGATATAACGATAAATCACTCTGGGAGACGCGGATTCGCGATATTCATGTATTCCACACGCTGTGTATCGAAGGCAGCTAAGGATTCACTTCCTAGCCCTCGATATCGTTCGATATAACGATAAATCACTCTGGGCGACTCGGAATCGCGTTATTTACCTTTTCCACACGCTGTGTATCGAAAGCAGCTAAGGATTCACTTCCTAGCCCTCGACATCGTTCGATATAACGATAAATCACTCTGGGCGACTCGGAATCGCTTTATTTACCTTTTCCACACGCTGTGTATCGAAGGAAGCTAAGGATTCACTTCCTAGCCAACGATATCGTTCGATATAACGATAAAGTACTCTGGGCGAATCGGAATCGCGTTATTTACCTTTTCCACACGCTGTGTATCGAAGGAAGCTGAGGATTCACTTCATAGCCCTTGATATCGTTCGATATAACGATAAATCACTCTGGGCGACTCGGAATCGCGTTATTTACCTTTTCCACACGCTGTGTATCGAAGGCAGCTAAGGATTCACTTCATAGCCCTCTATATCGTTCGATATAACTATAAATCACTCTGGCAGACGCGGAATCGCGATATTCACCTTTTCCACAGGCTGTGTATCGATGGAAGCTAAGGATTCACTTCCTAGCCCTCGATATCGTTCGATATAACGATAAATCACTCTGGGAGAGGCGGATTCGCGATATTCATCTATTCCACACGCTGTGTATCGAATGAAGCTAAGGATTCACTTCATACCCCTTGATATCGTTCGATATAACGATAAATCACTCTGGGCGACGCGGAATCGCGTTATTTACCTTTTCCACACGATGTGTATCGATGGAAGCTAAGGATTCACTTCCTAGCCCTCGATATCGTTCGATATAACTATAAATCACTCTGGGCGACTCGGAATCGCTTTATTTACCTTTTCCACACGCTGTGTATCGAAGGAAGCTAAGGATTCACTTCCTAGCCAACGATATCGTTCGATATAACGATAAAGTACTCTGGGCGAATCGGAATCGCGTTATTTACCTTTTCCACACGCTGTGTATCGATGGAAGCTAAGGATTCACTTCCTAACCCTCGATATCGTTCGATATAACTATAAATCACTCTGGGAGACGCGGATTCGCGATATTCATCTATTCCACACGTTGTGTATCGATGGCAGCTAAGGATTCACTTCCTAGCCCTCGATATCGTTCGATATAACGATAAATCACTCTGGGCGACGCGGAATCGCGATATTCACCTTTTCCACAGGCCTTGTATCGATGGATGCTAATAATTCACTTCCTAGCCCTCGATATCGTTCGATATAACGATAAATCACTCTGGGAGACGCGGATTCGCGATATTCATGTATTCCACACGCTGTGTATCGAAGGCAGCTAAGGATTCACTTCCTAGCCCTCGATATCGTTCGATATAACGATAAATCACTCTGGGCGACTCGGAATCGCGTTATTTACCTTTTCCACACGCTGTGTATCGAAAGCAGCTAAGGATTCACTTCCTAGCCCTCGACATCGTTCGATATAACGATAAATCACTCTGGGCGACTCGGAATCGCTTTATTTACCTTTTCCACACGCTGTGTATCGAAGGAAGCTAAGGATTCACTTCCTAGCCAACGATATCGTTCGATATAACGATAAAGTACTCTGGGCGAATCGGAATCGCGTTATTTACCTTTTCCACACGCTGTGTATCGAAGGAAGCTGAGGATTCACTTCATAGCCCTTGATATCGTTCGATATAACGATAAATCACTCTGGGCGACTCGGAATCGCGTTATTTACCTTTTCCACACGCTGTGTATCGAAGGCAGCTAAGGATTCACTTCATAGCCCTCTATATCGTTCGATATAACTATAAATCACTCTGGCAGACGCGGAATCGCGATATTCACCTTTTCCACAGGCTGTGTATCGATGGAAGCTAAGGATTCACTTCCTAGCCCTCGATATCGTTCGATATAACGATAAATCACTCTGGGAGAGGCGGATTCGCGATATTCATCTATTCCACACGCTGTGTATCGAAGGCAGCTAAGGATTCACTTCCTAGCCCTCGATATCGTTCGATATAACGATAAATCACTCTGGGCGACTCGGAATCGCGTTATTTACCTTTTCCACACGCTGTGTATCGAAGGCAGCTAAGGATTCACTTCATAGCCCTCGATATCGTTCGATATATCTGTAAATCACTCTTTGAGACGCGGAATCGCGTTATTTACCTTTTCCACACGCTGTGTATCGAAGGCAGCTAAGGATTCACTTCATAGCCCTCGACATCGTTCGATATAACGATAAATCACTCTGGGCGACTCGGAATCGCGTTATTTACCTTTTCCACACGCTGTGTATCGAAGGCAGCTAAGGATTCACTTCCTAGCCAACGATATCGTTCGATATAACGATAAAGTACTCTGGGCGAATCGGAATCGCGTTATTTACCTTTTCCACACGCTGTGTATCGAAGGAAGCTGAGGATTCACTTCATACCCCTTGATATCGTTCGATGTAACGATAAATCACTCTGGGCGACGCGGAATCGCGTTATTTACCTTTTCCACACGATGTGTATCGATGGAAGCTAAGGATTCACTTCCTAGCCCTCGATATCGTTCGATATAACTATAAATCACTCTGGGAGACGCGGATTCGCGATATTCATGTATTCCACACGCTGTGTATCGAAGGCAGCTAAGGATTCACTTCCTAGCCCTCGATATCGTTCGATATAACGATAAATCACTCTGGGCGACGCGGAATCGCGATATTCACCTTTTCCACAGGCCTTGTATCGATGGATGCTAATAATTCACTTCCTAGCCCTCGATATCGTTCGATATAACGATAAATCACTCTGGGAGACGCGGATTCGCGATATTCATGTATTCCACACGCTGTGTATCGAAGGCAGCTAAGGATTCACTTCCTAGCCCTCGATATCGTTCGATATAACGATAAATCACTCTGGGCGACTCGGAATCGCGTTATTTACCTTTTCCACACGCTGTGTATCGAAAGCAGCTAAGGATTCACTTCATAGCCCTCGATATCGTTCGATATAACGATAAATAACTCTGGGCGACTCGGAATCGCGTTACTTACCCTTTCCACACGCTGTGTATCGAAGGAAGCTAAGGATTCACTTCCTAGCCAACGATATCGTTCGATATAACGATAAAGTACTCTGGGCGAATCGGAATCGCGTTATTTACCTTTTCCACACGCTGTGTATCGAAGGCAGAGAAGGATTCACTTCCTAACCCTCGATATCGTTCGATATAACTATAAATCACTCTGGGAGACGAAGATTCGCGATATTCATCTATTCCACACGTTGTGTATCGATGGCAGCTAAGGATTCACTTCCTAGCCCTCGATATCGTTCGATATAACGATAAATCACTCTGGGCGACGCGGAATCGCGATATTCACCTTTTCCACAGGCCTTGTATCGATGGATGCTAATAATTCACTTCCTAGCCCTCGATATCGTTCGATATAACGATAAATCACTCTGGGAGACGCGGATTCGCGATATTCATGTATTCCACACGCTGTGTATCGAAGGCAGCTAAGGATTCACTTCCTAGCCCTCGATATCGTTCGATATAACGATAAATCACCCTGGGCGACTCGGAATCGCGTTATTTACCTTTTCCACACGCTGTGTATCGAAAGCAGCTAAGGATTCACTTCATAGCCCTCGATATCGTTCGATATAACGATAAATAACTCTGGGCGACTCGGAATCGCGTTACTTACCTTTTCCACACGCTGTGTATCGAAGGAAGCTAAGGATTCACTTCCTAGCCAACGATATCGTTCGATATAACGATAAAGTACTCTGGGCGAATCGGAATCGCGTTATTTACCTTTTCCACACGCTGTGTATCGAAGGCAGAGAAGGATTCACTTCCTAACCCTCGATATCGTTCGATATAACTATAAATCACTCTGGGAGACGCGGATTCGCGATATTCATCTATTCCACACGTTGTGTATCGATGGCAGCTAAGGATTCACTTCCTAGCCCTCGATATCGTTCGATATAACGATAAATCACTCTGGGCGACGCGGAATCGCGATATTCACCTTTTCCACAGGCCTTGTATCGATGGATGCTAATAATTCACTTCCTAGCCCTCGATATCGTTCGATATAACGATAAATCACTCTGGGAGACGCGGATTCGCGATATTCATGTATTCCACACGCTGTGTATCGAAGGCAGCTAAGGATTCACTTCCTAGCCCTCGATATCGTTCGATATAACGATAAATCACTCTGGGCGACTCGGAATCGCGTTATTTACCTTTTCCACACGCTGTGTATCGAAAGCAGCTAAGGATTCACTTCCTAGCCCTCGACATCGTTCGATATAACGATAAATCACTCTGGGCGACTCGGAATCGCTTTATTTACCTTTTCCACACGCTGTGTATCGAAGGAAGCTAAGGATTCACTTCCTAGCCAACGATATCGTTCGATATAACGATAAAGTACTCTGGGCGAATCGGAATCGCGTTATTTACCTTTTCCACACGCTGTGTATCGAAGGAAGCTGAGGATTCACTTCATAGCCCTTGATATCGTTCGATATAACGATAAATCACTCTGGGCGACTCGGAATCGCGTTATTTACCTTTTCCACACGCTGTGTATCGAAGGCAGCTAAGGATTCACTTCATAGCCCTCTATATCGTTCGATATAACTATAAATCACTCTGGCAGACGCGGAATCGCGATATTCACCTTTTCCACAGGCTGTGTATCGATGGAAGCTAAGGATTCACTTCCTAGCCCTCGATATCGTTCGATATAACGATAAATCACTCTGGGAGAGGCGGATTCACGATATTCATCTATTCCACACGCTGTGTATCGAAGGCAGCTAAGGATTCACTTCCTAGCCCTCGATATCGTTCGATATAACGATAAATCACTCTGGGCGACTCGGAATCGCGTTATTTACCTTTTCCAAACGCTGTGTATCGAAGGCAGCTAAGGATTCACTTCATAGCCCTCGATATCGTTCGATATATCTGTAAATCACTCTTTGAGACGCGGAATTGCGTTATTTACCTTTTCCACACGCTGTGTATCGAAAGCAGCTAAGGATTCACTTCCTAGCCCTCGACATCGTTCGATATAACGATAAATCACTCTGGGCGACTCGGAATCGCTTTATTTACCTTTTCCACACGCTGTGTATCGAAGGAAGCTAAGGATTCACTTCCTAGCCAACGATATCGTTCGATATAACGATAAAGTACTCTGGGCGAATCGGAATCGCGTTATTTACCTTTTCCACACGCTGTGTATCGAAGGAAGCTGAGGATTCACTTCATAGCCCTTGATATCGTTCGATATAACGATAAATCACTCTGGGCGACTCGGAATCGCGTTATTTACCTTTTCCACACGCTGTGTATCGAAGGCAGCTAAGGATTCACTTCATAGCCCTCTATATCGTTCGATATAACTATAAATCACTCTGGCAGACGCGGAATCGCGATATTCACCTTTTCCACAGGCTGTGTATCGATGGAAGCTAAGGATTCACTTCCTAGCCCTCGATATCGTTCGATATAACGATAAATCACTCTGGGAGAGGCGGATTCGCGATATTCATCTATTCCACACGCTGTGTATCGAAGGCAGCTAAGGATTCACTTCCTAGCCCTCGATATCGTTCGATATAACGATAAATCACTCTGGGCGACTCGGAATCGCGTTATTTACCTTTTCCACACGCTGTGTATCGAAGGCAGCTAAGGATTCACTTCATAGCCCTCGATATCGTTCGATATATCTGTAAATCACTCTTTGAGACGCGGAATCGCGTTATTTACCTTTTCCACACGCTGTGTATCGAAGGCAGCTAAGGATTCACTTCATAGCCCTCGACATCGTTCGATATAACGATAAATCACTCTGGGCGACTCGGAATCGCGTTATTTACCTTTTCCACACGCTGTGTATCGAAGGCAGCTAAGGATTCACTTCCTAGCCAACGATATCGTTCGATATAACGATAAAGTACTCTGGGCGAATCGGAATCGCGTTATTTACCTTTTCCACACGCTGTGTATCGAAGGAAGCTGAGGATTCACTTCATACCCCTTGATATCGTTCGATATAACGATAAATCACTCTGGGCGACGCGGAATCGCGTTATTTACCTTTTCCACACGATGTGTATCGATGGAAGCTAAGGATTCACTTCCTAGCCCTCGATATCGTTCGATATAACTATAAATCACTCTGGGAGACGCGGATTCGCGATATTCATGTATTCCACACGCTGTGTATCGAAGGCAGCTAAGGATTCACTTCCTAGCCCTCGATATCGTTCGATATAACGATAAATCACTCTGGGCGACGCGGAATCGCGATATTCACCTTTTCCACAGGCCTTGTATCGATGGATGCTAATAATTCACTTCCTAGCCCTCGATATCGTTCGATATAACGATAAATCACTCTGGGAGACGCGGATTCGCGATATTCATGTATTCCACACGCTGTGTATCGAAGGCAGCTAAGGATTCACTTCCTAGCCCTCGATATCGTTCGATATAACGATAAATCACTCTGGGCGACTCGGAATCGCGTTATTTACCTTTTCCACACGCTGTGTATCGAAAGCAGCTAAGGATTCACTTCATAGCCCTCGATATCGTTCGATATAACGATAAATAACTCTGGGCGACTCGGAATCGCGTTACTTACCCTTTCCACACGCTGTGTATCGAAGGAAGCTAAGGATTCACTTCCTAGCCAACGATATCGTTCGATATAACGATAAAGTACTCTGGGCGAATCGGAATCGCGTTATTTACCTTTTCCACACGCTGTGTATCGAAGGCAGAGAAGGATTCACTTCCTAACCCTCGATATCGTTCGATATAACTATAAATCACTCTGGGAGACGCGGATTCGCGATATTCATCTATTCCACACGTTGTGTATCGATGGCAGCTAAGGATTCACTTCCTAGCCCTCGATATCGTTCGATATAACGATAAATCACTCTGGGCGACGCGGAATCGCGATATTCACCTTTTCCACAGGCCTTGTATCGATGGATGCTAATAATTCACTTCCTAGCCCTCGATATCGTTCGATATAACGATAAATCACTCTGGGAGACGCGGATTCGCGATATTCATGTATTCCACACGCTGTGTATCGAAGGCAGCTAAGGATTCACTTCCTAGCCCTCGATATCGTTCGATATAACGATAAATCACTCTGGGCGACTCGGAATCGCGTTATTTACCTTTTCCACACGCTGTGTATCGAAAGCAGCTAAGGATTCACTTCATAGCCCTCGATATCGTTCGATATAACGATAAATAACTCTGGGCGACTCGGAATCGCGTTACTTACCTTTTCCACACGCTGTGTATCGAAGGAAGCTAAGGATTCACTTCCTAGCCAACGATATCGTTCGATATAACGATAAAGTACTCTGGGCGAATCGGAATCGCGTTATTTACCTTTTCCACACGCTGTGTATCGAAGGCAGAGAAGGATTCACTTCCTAACCCTCGATATCGTTCGATATAACTATAAATCACTCTGGGAGACGCGGATTCGCGATATTCATCTATTCCACACGTTGTGTATCGATGGCAGCTAAGGATTCACTTCCTAGCCCTCGATATCGTTCGATATAACGATAAATCACTCTGGGCGACGCGGAATCGCGATATTCACCTTTTCCACAGGCCTTGTATCGATGGATGCTAATAATTCACTTCCTAGCCCTCGATATCGTTCGATATAACGATAAATCACTCTGGGAGACGCGGATTCGCGATATTCATGTATTCCACACGCTGTGTATCGAAGGCAGCTAAGGATTCACTTCCTAGCCCTCGATATCGTTCGATATAACGATAAATCACTCTGGGCGACTCGGAATCGCGTTATTTACCTTTTCCACACGCTGTGTATCGAAAGCAGCTAAGGATTCACTTCCTAGCCCTCGACATCGTTCGATATAACGATAAATCACTCTGGGCGACTCGGAATCGCTTTATTTACCTTTTCCACACGCTGTGTATCGAAGGAAGCTAAGGATTCACTTCCTAGCCAACGATATCGTTCGATATAACGATAAAGTACTCTGGGCGAATCGGAATCGCGTTATTTACCTTTTCCACACGCTGTGTATCGAAGGAAGCTGAGGATTCACTTCATAGCCCTTGATATCGTTCGATATAACGATAAATCACTCTGGGCGACTCGGAATCGCGTTATTTACCTTTTCCACACGCTGTGTATCGAAGGCAGCTAAGGATTCACTTCATAGCCCTCTATATCGTTCGATATAACTATAAATCACTCTGGCAGACGCGGAATCGCGATATTCACCTTTTCCACAGGCTGTGTATCGATGGAAGCTAAGGATTCACTTCCTAGCCCTCGATATCGTTCGATATAACGATAAATCACTCTGGGAGAGGCGGATTCACGATATTCATCTATTCCACACGCTGTGTATCGAAGGCAGCTAAGGATTCACTTCCTAGCCCTCGATATCGTTCGATATAACGATAAATCACTCTGGGCGACTCGGAATCGCGTTATTTACCTTTTCCAAACGCTGTGTATCGAAGGCAGCTAAGGATTCACTTCATAGCCCTCGATATCGTTCGATATATCTGTAAATCACTCTTTGAGACGCGGAATCGCGTTATTTACCTTTTCCACACGCTGTGTATCGAAGGCAGCTAAGGATTCACTTCATAGCCCTCTATATCGTTCGATATAACTATAAATCACTCTGGCAGACGCGGAATCGCGATATTCACCTTTTCCACAGGCTGTGTATCGATGGAAGCTAAGGATTCACTTCCTAGCCCTCGATATCGTTCGATATAACGATAAATCACTCTGGGAGAGGCGGATTCGCGATATTCATCTATTCCACACGCTGTGTATCGAATGAAGCTAAGGATTCACTTCCTAGCCCTCGACATCGTTCGATATAACGATAAATCACTCTGGGCGACTCGGAATCGCGTTATTTACCTTTTCCACACGCTGTGTATCGAAGGCAGCTAAGGATTCACTTCCTAGCCCTCGATATCGTTCGATATAACGATAAATCACTCTGGGAGAGGCGGATTCGCGATATTCATCTATTCCACACGCTGTGTATCGAATGAAGCTAAGGATTCACTTCCTAGCCCTCGACATCGTTCGATATAACGATAAATCACTCTGGGCGACTCGGAATCGCGTTATTTACCTTTTCCACACGCTGTGTATCGAAGGCAGCTAAGGATTCACTTCCTAGCCCTCGATATCGTTCGATATAACGATAAATCACTCTGGGCGACTCGGAATCGCGTTATTTACCTTTTCCACACGCTGTGTATCGAAGGCAGCTAAGGATTAACTTCATAGCCCTCGATATCGTTCGATATATCTGTAAATCACTCTTTGAGACGCGGAATCGCGATATTCACCTTTTCCACACGTTGTGTATCGATGGCAGCTAAGGATTCACTTCCTAGCCCTCGATATCGTTCGATATAACTATAAATCACTCTGGGAGACGCGGAATCGCGATATTCACCTTTTCCACACGCTGTGTATCGATGGAAGCTAAGGATTCACTTTGTAGCCCTCGATAGCGTTCGATATAACGATAAATCACTCTGGGAGACGCGGATTCGCGATATTCATCTATTCCACACGCTGTGTATCGAAGGAAGCTAAGGATTCACTTCCTAGCCCTCGATATGCTTCGATATAACGATAAATCACTCTGGGCGACTCGGAATCGCGTTATTTACCTTTTCCACACGCTGTGTATCGAAGGCAGCTAAGGATTCACTTCATAGCCCTCGATATCGTTCGATATATCTATAAATCACTCTTTGAGACGCGCAATCGCGATATTCACCTTTTCCACACGTTGTGTATCGATGGCAGCTAAGGATTCACTTCCTAGCCCTCGATATCGTTCGATATAACTATAAATCACTCTGGGAGACGCGGAATCGCGATATTCACCTTTTCCACACGCTGTGTATCGATGGAAGCTAAGGATTCACTTTGTAGCCCTCGATAGCGTTCGATATAACGATAAATCACTCTGGGAGACGCGGATTCGCGATATTCATCTATTCCACACGCTGTGTATCGAAGGAAGCTAAGGATTCACTTCCTAGCCCTCGATATGCTTCGATATAACGATAAATCACTCTGGGCGACTCGGAATCGCGTTATTTACCTTTTCCACACGCTGTGTATCGAAGGCAGAGAAGGATTCACTTCCTAGCCCTCGATAGCGTTCGATATAACGATAAATCACTCTGGGAGACGCGGATTCGCGATATTCACCTTTTCCACACGATGTGTATCGATGGAAGCTAAGGATTCACTTCCTAGCCCTCGACATCGTTCGATATAACGATAAATCACTCTGGGCGACGCGGAATCGCGATATTCACCTTTTCCACACGATGTGTATCGATGGAAGCTAAGGATTCACTTCCTAGCCCTCGATATCGTTCGATATAACGATAAATCACTCTGGGAGACGCGGATTCGCGATATTCATCTATTCCACACGCTGTGTATCGAATGAAGCTATGGATTCACTTCCTAGCCCTCGACATCGTTCGATATAACGATAAATCACTCTGGGCGACTCGGAATCGCGATATTTACCTTTTCCACACGCTGTGTATCGAAGGAAGCTAAGGATTCACTTCCTAGCCAACGATATCGTTCGATATAACGATAATGTACTCTGGGCGAATCGGAATCGCGTTATTTACCTTTTCCACACGCTGTGTATCGAAGGAAGCTGAGGATTCACTTCATAGCCCTCAATATCGTTCGATATAACGATAAATCACTCTGGGCGACTCGGAATCGCGTTATTTACCTTTTCCACACGCTGTGTATCGAAGGCAGCTAAGGATTCACTTCCTAGCCCTCGATATCGTTCGATATAACGATAAATCACTCTTTGAGACGCGGAATCGCGATATTCACCTTTTCCACACGTTGTGTATCGATGGCAGCTAAGGATTCACTTCCTAGCCCTCGATATCGTTCGATATAACTATAAATCACTCTGGGAGACGCGGATTCGCGATATTCATCTATTCCACACGCTGTGTATCGAATGAAGCTAAGGATTCACTTCCTAGCCCTCGACATCGTTCGATATAACTATAAATCACTCTGGGCGACTCGGAATCGCGTTATTTACCTTTTCCACACGCTGTGTATCGAAGGCAGCTAAGGATTCACTTCATAGCCCTCGATATCGTTCGATATTACTATAAATCACTCTGGGAGACGCGGAATCGCGATATTCACCTTTTCCACACGCTGTGTATCGATGGAAGCTAATAATTCACTTCATAGCCCTCGATATCGTTCGATATAAAGATAAATCACTCTGGGAGACGCGGATTCGCGACATTCATCTATTCCACACGCTGTGTATCGAAGGCAGCTAAGGATTCACTTCCTAGCCCTCGATATCGTTCGATATAACGATAAATCACTCTGGGCGACTCGGAATCGCGTTATTTACCTTTTCCACACGCTGTGTATCGAAGGCAGCTAAGGATTCACTTGCTAGCCCTCGATATCGTTCGATATAACGATAAATCACTCTTTGAGACGCGGAATCGCGATATTCACCTTTTCCACACGTTGTGTATCGATGGCAGCTAAGGATTCACTTCCTAGCCCTCGATATCGTTCGATATAACTATAAATCACTCTGGGAGACGCGGATTCGCGATATTCATCTATTCCACACGCTGTGTATCGAATGAAGCTAAGGATTCACTTCCTAGCCCTCGACATCGTTCGATATAACGATAAATCACTCTGGGCGACTCGGAATCGCGTTATTTACCTTTTCCACACGCTGTGTATCGAAGGAAGCTAAGGATTCACTTCCTAGCCAACGATATCGTTCGATATAACGATAATGTACTCTGGGCGAATCGGAATCGCGTTATTTACCTTTTCCACACGCTGTGTATCGAAGGAAGCTGAGGATTCACTTCATAGCCCTCGATATCGTTCGATATAACGATAAATCACTCTGGGCGACTCGGAATCGCGTTATTTACCTTTTCCACACGCTGTGTATCGAAGGCAGCTAAGGATTCACTTCCTAGCCCTCGATATCGTTCGATATAACGATAAATCACTCTTTGAGACGCGGAATCGCGATATTCATCTATTCCACACGCTGTGTATCGAATGAAGCTAAGGATTCACTTCCTAGCCCTCGACATCGTTCGATATAACTATAAATCACTCTGGGCGACTCGGAATCGCGTTATTTACCTTTTCCACACGCTGTGTATCGAAGGCAGCTAAGGATTCACTTCATAGCCCTCGATATCGTTCGATATTACTATAAATCACTCTGGGAGACGCGGAATCGCGATATTCACCTTTTCCACACGCTGTGTATCGATGGAAGCTAATAATTCACTTCATAGCCCTCGATATCGTTCGATATAACTATAAATCACTCTGGGAGACGCGGATTCGCGATATTCACCTTTTCCACACGCTGTGTATCGAAGGAAGCTAATAATTCACTTCATAGCCCTCGATATCGTTCGATATAAAGATAAATCACTCTGGGAGACGCGGATTCGCGACATTCATCTATTCCACACGCTGTGTATCGAAGGCAGCTAAGGATTCACTTCCTAGCCCTCGATATCGTTCGATATAACGATAAATCACTCTGGGCGACTCGGAATCGCGTTATTTACCTTTTCCACACGCTGTGTATCGAAGGCAGCTAAGGATTCACTTCATAGCCCTCCATATCGTTCGATATATCTATAAATCACTCTTTGAGACGCGGAATCGCGATATTCACCTTTTCCACACGTTGTGTATCGATGGCAGCTAAGGATTCACTTCCTAGCCCTCGATATCGTTCGATGTAACTATACATCACTCTGGGAGACGCGGAATCGCGATATTCACCTTTTCCACACGCTGTGTATCTATGGAAGCTAAGGATTCACTTTGTAGCCCTCGATATCGTTCGATATAACGATCAATCACTCTGGGAGACGCGGATTCGCGATATTCATCTATTCCACACGCTGTGTATCGAAGGAAGCTAAGGATTCACTTCCTATCCCTCGATATCCTTCGATATAACGATAAATCACTCTGGGAGACGCGGAATCGCGATATTCACCTTTTCCACACGCTGTGTATCGATGGAAGCTAATAATTCACTTCATAGCCCTCGATATCGTTCGATATAAAGATAAATCACTCTGGGAGACGCGGATTCGCGACATTCATCTATTCCACACGCTGTGTATCGAAGGCAGCTAAGGATTCACTTCCTAGCCCTCGATAGCGTTCGATATAACGATAAATCACTCTGGGCGACGCGGAATCGCGATATTCACCTTTTCCACACGATGTGTATCGATGGAAGCTAAGGATTCACTTCCTAGCCCTCGATATCGTTCGATATAACGATAAATCACTCTGGGAGACGCGGATTCGCGATATTCATCTATTCCACACGCTGTGAATCGAAGGAAGCTAAGGATTCACGTCCTAGCCAACGATATAGTTCGATATAACGATAAATCACTCTGGGCGAATCGGAATCGCGTTATTTGGCTTTTCTACTCGCTGTGTATCGAAGGCAGCTAAGGATTCACTTCCTAACCCTCGATATCGTTCGATATAACGATAAATCACTCTGGGCGACGCGGAATCGCGATATTCACCTTTTCCACACGATGTGTATCGATGGAAGCTAAGGATTCACTTCCCAGCCCTCGATATCGTTCGATATAACTATAAATCACTCTGGGAGACGCGGAATCGCGATATTCACCTTTTCCACACGCTGTGTATCGATGGAAGCTAAGGATTCACTTTGTAGCCCTCGATAGCGTTCGATATAACGATAAATCACTCTGGGAGACGCGGATTCGCGATATTCATCTATTCCACACGCTGTGTATCGAAGGAAGCTAAGGATTCACTTCCTAGCCCTCGATATGCTTCGATATAACGATAAATCACTCTGGGCGACTCGGAATCGCGTTATTTACCTTTTCCACACGCTGTGTATCGAAGGCAGAGAAGGATTCACTTCCTAGCCCTCGATAGCGTTCGATATAACGATAAATCACTCTGGGAGACGCGGATTCGCGATATTCACCTTTTCCACACGATGTGTATCGATGGAAGCTAAGGATTCACTTCCTAGCCCTCGACATCGTTCGATATAACGATAAATCACTCTGGGCGACGCGGAATCGCGATATTCACCTTTTCCACACGATGTGTATCGATGGAAGCTAAGGATTCACTTCCTAGCCCTCGATATCGTTCGATATAACGATAAATCACTCTGGGAGACGCGGATTCGCGATATTCATCTATTCCACACGCTGTGTATCGAATGAAGCTAAGGATTCACTTCCTAGCCCTCGACATCGTTCGATATAACGATAAATCACTCTGGGCGACTTGGAATCGCGATATTTACCTTTTCCACACGCTGTGTATCGAAGGAAGCTAAGGATTCACTTCCTAGCCAACGATATCGTTCGATATAACGATAATGTACTCTCGGCGAATCGGAATCGCGTTATTTACCTTTTCCACACGCTGTGTATCGAAGGAAGCTGAGGATTCACTTCATAGCCCTCGATATCGTTCGATATAACGATAAATCACTCTGGGCGACTCGGAATCGCGTTATTTACCTTTTCCACACGCTGTGTATCGAAGGCAGCTAAGGATTCACTTCCTAGCCCTCGATATCGTTCGATATAACGATAAATCACTCTTTGAGACGCGGAATCGCGATATTCACCTTTTCCACACGTTGTGTATCGATGGCAGCTAAGGATTCACTTCCTAGCCCTCGATATCGTTCGATATAACTATAAATCACTCTGGGAGACGCGGATTCGCGATATTCATCTATTCCACACGCTGTGTATCGAATGAAGCTAAGGATTCACTTCCTAGCCCTCGACATCGTTCGATATAACTATAAATCACTCTGGGCGACTCGGAATCGCGTTATTTACCTTTTCCACACGCTGTGTATCGAAGGCAGCTAAGGATTCACTTCATAGCCCTCGATATCGTTCGATATTACTATAAATCACTCTGGGAGACGCGGAATCGCGATATTCACCTTTTCCACACGCTGTGTATCGATGGAAGCTAATAATTCACTTCATAGCCCTCGATATCGTTCGATATAAAGATAAATCACTCTGGGAGACGCGGATTCGCGACATTCATCTATTCCACACGCTGTGTATCGAAGGCAGCTAAGGATTCACTTCCTAGCCCTCGATATCGTTCGATATAACGATAAATCACTCTGGGCGACTCGGAATCGCGTTATTTACCTTTTCCACACGCTGTGTATCGAAGGCAGCTAAGGATTCACTTGCTAGCCCTCGATATCGTTCGATATAACGATAAATCACTCTTTGAGACGCGGAATCGCGATATTCACCTTTTCCACACGTTGTGTATCGATGGCAGCTAAGGATTCACTTCCTAGCCCTCGATATCGTTCGATATAACTATAAATCACTCTGGGAGACGCGGATTCGCGATATTCATCTATTCCACACGCTGTGTATCGAATGAAGCTAAGGATTCACTTCCTAGCCCTCGACATCGTTCGATATAACGATAAATCACTCTGGGCGACTCGGAATCGCGTTATTTACCTTTTCCACACGATGTGTATCGAAGGAAGCTGAGGATTCACTTCATAGCCCTCGATATCGTTCGATATAACGATAAATCACTCTGGGCGACTCGGAATCGCGTTATTTACCTTTTCCACACGCTGTGTATCGAAGGCAGCTAAGGATTCACTTCCTAGCCCTCGATATCGTTCGATATAACGATAAATCACTCTTTGAGACGCGGAATCGCGATATTCACCTTTTCCACACGTTGTGTATCGATGGCATCTAAGGATTCACTTCCTAGCCCTCGATATCGTTCGATATAACTATAAATCACTCTGGGAGACGCGGATTCGCGATATTCATCTATTCCACACGCTGTGTATCGAATGAAGCTAAGGATTCACTTCCTAGCCCTCGACATCGTTCGATATAACTATAAATCACTCTGGGAGACGCGGATTCGCGATATTCATCTATTCCACACGCTGTGTATCGAATGAAGCTAAGGATTCACTTCCTAGCCCTCGACATCGTTCGATATAACTATAAATCACTCTGGGCGACTCGGAATCGCGTTATTTACCTTTTCCACACGCTGTGTATCGAAGGCAGCTAAGGATTCACTTCATAGCCCTCGATATCGTTCGATATTACTATAAATCACTCTGGGAGACGCGGAATCGCGATATTCACCTTTTCCACACGCTGTGTATCGATGGAAGCTAATAATTCACTTCATAGCCCTCGATATCGTTCGATATAAAGATAAATCACTCTGGGAGACGCGGATTCGCGACATTCATCTATTCCACACGCTGTGTATCGAAGGCAGCTAAGGATTCACTTCCTAGCCCTCGACATCGTTCGATATAACTATAAATCACTCTGGGCGACTCGGAATCGCGTTATTTACCATTTCCACACGCTGTGTATCGAAGGCAGCTAAGGATTCACTTCATAGCCCTCGATATCGTTCGATATAACGATAAATCACTCTGGGCGACTCGGAATCGCGTTATTTACCTTTTCCACACGCTGTGTATCGAAGGCAGCTAAGGATTCACTTCATAGCCCTCGATATCGTTCGATATAACTATAAATCACTCTGGGAGACGCGGAATCGCGATATTCACCTTTTCCACACGCTGTGTATCGAAGGAAGCTAATAATTCACTTCATAGCCCTCGATATCGTTCGATATAAAGATAAATCACTCTGGGAGACGCGGATTCGCGACATTCATCTATTCCACACGCTGTGTATCGAAGGCAGCCAAGGATTCACTTCCTAGCCCTCGATATCGTTCGATATAACGATAAATCACTCTGGGCGACTCGGAATCGCGTTATTTACCTTTTCCACACGCTGTGTATCGAAGGCAGCTAAGGATTCACTTCATAGCCCTCCATATCGTTCGATATATCTATAAATCACTCTTTGAGACGCGGAATCGCGATATTCACCTTTTCCACACGTTGTGTATCGATGGCAGCTAAGGATTCACTTCCTAGCCCTCGATATCGTTCGATGTAACTATACATCACTCTGGGAGACGCGGAATCGCGATATTCACCTTTTCCACACGCTGTGTATCTATGGAAGCTAAGGATTCACTTTGTAGCCCTCGATATCGTTCGATATAACGATCAATCACTCTGGGAGACGCGGATTCGCGATATTCATCTATTCCACACGCTGTGTATCGAAGGAAGCTAAGAATTCACTTCCTATCCCTCGATATCCTTCGATATAACGATAAATCACTCTGGGAGACGCGGAATCGCGATATTCACCTTTTCCACACGCTGTGTATCGATGGAAGCTAATAATTCACTTCATAGCCCTCGATATCGTTCGATATAAAGATAAATCACTCTGGGAGACGCGGATTCGCGACATTCATCTATTCCACACGCTGTGTATCGAAGGCAGCTAAGGATTCACTTCCTAGCCCTCGATAGCGTTCGATATAACGATAAATCACTCTGGGCGACGCGGAATCGCGATATTCACCTTTTCCACACGATGTGTATCGATGGAAGCTAAGGATTCACTTCCTAGCCCTCGATATCGTTCGATATAACGATAAATCACTCTGGGAGACGCGGATTCGCGATATTCATCTATTCCACACGCTGTGAATCGAAGGAAGCTAAGGATTCACGTCCTAGCCAACGATATAGTTCGATATAACGATAAATCACTCTGGGCGAATCGGAATCGCGTTATTTGGCTTTTCTACTCGCTGTGTATCGAAGGCAGCTAAGGATTCACTTCCTAACCCTCGATATCGTTCGATATAACGATAAATCACTCTGGGCGACGCGGAATCGCGATATTCACCTTTTCCACACGATGTGTATCGATGGAAGCTAAGGATTCACTTCCCAGCCCTCGATATCGTTCGATATAACGATAAATCACTCTGGGCGACTCGGAATCGCGTTATTTACCTTTTCCACACGCTGTGTATCGAAGGCAGCTAAGGATTCACTTCCTAGCCCTCGATATCGTTCGATATAACGATAAATCACTCTTTGAGACGCGGAATCGCGATATTCACCTTTTCCACACGTTGTGTATCGATGGCAGCTAAGGATTCACTTCCTAGCCCTCGATATCGTTCGATATAACTATAAATCACTCTGGGAGACGCGGATTCGCGATATTCATCTATTCCACACGCTGTGTATCGAATGAAGCTAAGGATTCACTTCCTAGCCCTCGACATCGTTCGATATAACTATAAATCACTCTGGGCGACTCGGAATCGCGTTATTTACCTTTTCCACACGCTGTGTATCGAAGGCAGCTAAGGATTCACTTCATAGCCCTCGATATCGTTCGATATAACGATAAATCACTGTGAGCGACTCGGAATCGCGTTATTTACCTTTTCCACACGCTGTGTATCGAAGGCAGCTAAGGATTCACTTCATAGCCCTCGATATCGTTCGATATAACTATAAATCACTCTGGGAGACGCGGAATCGCGATATTCACCTTTTCCACACGCTGTGTATCGATGGAAGCTAATAATTCACTTCATAGCCCTCGATATCGTTCGATATAAAGATAAATCACTCTGGGAGACGCGGATTCGCGACATTCATCTATTCCACACGCTGTGTATCGAAGGCAGCTAAGGATTCACTTCCTAGCCCTCGATATCGTTCGATATAACGATAAATCACTCTGGGCGACTCGGAATCGCGTTATTTACCTTTTCCACACGCTGTGTATCGAAGGCAGCTAAGGATTCACTTCATAGCCCTCCATATCGTTCGATATATCTATAAATCACTCTTTGAGACGCGGAATCGTGATATTCACCTTTTCCACACGTTGTGTATCGATGGCAGCTAAGGATTCACATCCTAGCCCTCGATATCGTTCGATGTAACTATACATCACTCTGGGAGACGCGGAATCGCGATATTCACCTTTTCCACACGCTGTGTATCAATGGAAGCTAAGGATTCACTTTGTAGCCCTCGATATCGTTCGATATAACGATCAATCACTCTGGGAGACGCGGATTCGCGATATTCATCTATTCCACACGCTGTGTATCGAAGGAAGCTAAGGATTCACTTCCTATCCCTCGATATCCTTCGATATAACGATAAGTCACTCTGGGAGACGCGGAATCGCGATATTCACCTTTTCCACACGCTGTGTATCGATGGAAGCTAATAATTCACTTCATAGCCCTCGATATCGTTCGATATAAAGATAAATCACTCTGGGAGACGCGGATTCGCGACATTCATCTATTCCACACGCTGTGTATCGAAGGCAGCTAAGGATTCACTTCCTAGCCCTCGATAGCGTTCGATATAACGATAAATCACTCTGGGCGACGCGGAATCGCGATATTCACCTTTTCCACACGATGTGTATCGATGGAAGCTAAGGATTCACTTCCTAGCCCTAGATATCGTTCGATATAACGATAAATCACTCTGGGAGACGCGGATTCGCGATATTCATGTATTCCACACGCTGTGTATCGAAGGCAGAGAAGGATTCACTTCCTAGCCCTCGATATCTTTCGATATAACGATAAATCACTCTGGGCGACGCGGAATCGCGATATTCACCTTTTCCACACGATGTGTATCGATGGAAGCTAAGGATTCACTTCCTAGCCCTCGATATCGTTCGATATAACGATAAATCACTCTGGGAGACGCGGATTCGCGATATTCATCTATTCCACACGCTGTGTATCGAATGAAGCTAAGGATTCACTTCCTAGCCCTCGACATCGTTCGATATAACGATAAATCACTCTGGGCGACTCGGAATCGCTTTATTTACCTTTTCCACATTCTGTGTATCGAAGGAAGCTAAGGATTCACTTCCTAGCCAACGATATCGTTCGATATAACGATAAAGTACTCTGGGCGAATCGGAATCGCGTTATTTACCTTTTCCACACGCTGTGTATCGAAGGAAGCTGAGGATTCACTTCATAGCCCTTGATATCGTTCGATATAACGATAAATCACTCTGGGCGACTCGGAATCGCGTTATTTACCTTTTCCACACGCTGTGTATCGAAGGCAGCTAAGGATTCACTTCATAGCCCTCTATATCGTTCGATATAACTATAAATCACCCTGGGAGACGTTGAATCGCGATATTCACCTTTTCCACACGATGTGTATCGATGGAAGCTAAGGATTCACTTCCTAGCCCTCGACATCGTTCGATATAACGATAAATCACTCTGGGCGACTCGGAATCGCTTTATTTACCTTTTCCACACGCTGTGTATCGAAGGAAGCTAAGGATTCACTTCCTAGCCCTCGACATCGTTCGATATAACGATAAATCACTCTGGGCGACTCGGAATCGCTTTATTTACCTTTTCCACACGCTGTGTATCGAAGGAAGCTAAGGATTCACTTCCTAGCCAACGATATCGTTCGATATAACGATAAAGTACTCTGGGCGAATCGGAATCGCGTTATTTACCTTTTCCACACGCTGTGTATCGAAGGCAGAGAAGGATTCACTTCCTAGCCCTCGATATCTTTCGATATAACGATAAATCACTCTGGGCGACGCGGAATCGCGATATTCACCTTTTCCACACGATGTGTATCGATGGAAGCTAAGGATTCACTTCCTAGCCCTCGATATCGTTCGATAAAACTATAAATCACCCTGGGAGACGCGGAATCGCGATATTCACCTTTTCCACACGCTGTGTATCGATGGAAGCTAATAATTCACTTCATAGCCCTCGATATCGTTCGATATAAAGATAAATCACTCTGGGAGACGCGGATTCGCGATATTCATCTATTCCACACGCTGTGTATCGAATGAAGCTAAGGATTCACTTCCTAGCCCTCGACATCGTTCGATATAACGATAAATCACTCTGGGCGACTCGGAATCGCGTTATTTACCTTTTCCACACGCTGTGTATCGAAGGAAGCTAAGGATTCACTTCATAGCCCTCCATATCGTTCGATATATCTATAAATCACTCTTTGAGACGCGGAATCGCGATATTCACCTTTTCCACACGCTGTGAATCGAAGGAAGCTAAGGATTCACGTCCTAGCCAACGATATAGTTCGATATAACGATAAATCACTCTGGGCGAATCGGAATCGCGTTATTTGGCTTTTCTACTCGCTGTGTATCGAAGGCAGCTAAGGATTCACTTCCTAACCCTCGATATCGTTCGATATAACGATAAATCACTCTGGGCGACGCGGAATCGCGATATTCACCTTTTCCACACGCTGTGTATCGATGGAAGCTAAGGATTCACTTCCTAGCCCTCGATATCGTTCGATATAACGATAAATCACTCTGGGAGACGCGGATTCGCGACATTCATCTATTCCACACGCTGTGTATCGAAGGCAGCTAAGGATTCACTTCCTAGCCCTCGATATCGTTCGATATAACGATAAATCACTCTGGGCGACTCGGAATCGCGTTATTTACCTTTTCCACACGCTGTGTATCGAAGGCAGCTAAGGATTCACTTCATAGCCCTCCATATCGTTCGATATATCTATAAATCACTCTTTGAGACGCGGAATCGTGATATTCACCTTTTCCACACGTTGTGTATCGATGGCAGCTAAGGATTCACATCCTAGCCCTCGATATCGTTCGATGTAACTATACATCACTCTGGGAGACGCGGAATCGCGATATTCACCTTTTCCACACGCTGTGTATCAATGGAAGCTAAGGATTCACTTTGTAGCCCTCGATATCGTTCGATATAACGATCAATCACTCTGGGAGACGCGGATTCGCGATATTCATCTATTCCACACGCTGTGTATCGAAGGAAGCTAAGGATTCACTTCCTATCCCTCGATATCCTTCGATATAACGATAAGTCACTCTGGGAGACGCGGAATCGCGATATTCACCTTTTCCACACGCTGTGTATCGATGGAAGCTAATAATTCACTTCATAGCCCTCGATATCGTTCGATATAAAGATAAATCACTCTGGGAGACGCGGATTCGCGACATTCATCTATTCCACACGCTGTGTATCGAAGGCAGCTAAGGATTCACTTCCTAGCCCTCGATAGCGTTCGATATAACGATAAATCACTCTGGGCGACGCGGAATCGCGATATTCACCTTTTCCACACGATGTGTATCGATGGAAGCTAAGGATTCACTTCCTAGCCCTAGATATCGTTCGATATAACGATAAATCACTCTGGGAGACGCGGATTCGCGATATTCATGTATTCCACACGCTGTGTATCGAAGGCAGAGAAGGATTCACTTCCTAGCCCTCGATATCTTTCGATATAACGATAAATCACTCTGGGCGACGCGGAATCGCGATATTCACCTTTTCCACACGATGTGTATCGATGGAAGCTAAGGATTCACTTCCTAGCCCTCGATATCGTTCGATATAACGATAAATCACTCTGGGAGACGCGGATTCGCGATATTCATCTATTCCACACGCTGTGTATCGAATGAAGCTAAGGATTCACTTCCTAGCCCTCGACATCGTTCGATATAACGATAAATCACTCTGGGCGACTCGGAATCGCTTTATTTACCTTTTCCACATTCTGTGTATCGAAGGAAGCTAAGGATTCACTTCCTAGCCAACGATATCGTTCGATATAACGATAAAGTACTCTGGGCGAATCGGAATCGCGTTATTTACCTTTTCCACACGCTGTGTATCGAAGGCAGCTAAGGATTCACTTCATAGCCCTCTATATCGTTCGATATAACTATAAATCACCCTGGGAGACGTTGAATCGCGATATTCACCTTTTCCACACGATGTGTATCGATGGAAGCTAAGGATTCACTTCCTAGCCCTCGACATCGTTCGATATAACGATAAATCACTCTGGGCGACTCGGAATCGCTTTATTTACCTTTTCCACACGCTGTGTATCGAAGGAAGCTAAGGATTCACTTCCTAGCCCTCGACATCGTTCGATATAACGATAAATCACTCTGGGCGACTCGGAATCGCTTTATTTACCTTTTCCACACGCTGTGTATCGAAGGAAGCTAAGGATTCACTTCCTAGCCAACGATATCGTTCGATATAACGATAAAGTACTCTGGGCGAATCGGAATCGCGTTATTTACCTTTTCCACACGCTGTGTATCGAAGGCAGAGAAGGATTCACTTCCTAGCCCTCGATATCTTTCGATATAACGATAAATCACTCTGGGCGACGCGGAATCGCGATATTCACCTTTTCCACACGATGTGTATCGATGGAAGCTAAGGATTCACTTCCTAGCCCTCGATATCGTTCGATAAAACTATAAATCACCCTGGGAGACGCGGAATCGCGATATTCACCTTTTCCACACGCTGTGTATCGATGGAAGCTAATAATTCACTTCATAGCCCTCGATATCGTTCGATATAAAGATAAATCACTCTGGGAGACGCGGATTCGCGATATTCATCTATTCCACACGCTGTGTATCGAATGAAGCTAAGGATTCACTTCCTAGCCCTCGACATCGTTCGATATAACGATAAATCACTCTGGGCGACTCGGAATCGCGTTATTTACCTTTTCCACACGCTGTGTATCGAAGGAAGCTAAGGATTCACTTCATAGCCCTCCATATCGTTCGATATATCTATAAATCACTCTTTGAGACGCGGAATCGCGATATTCACCTTTTCCACACGATGTGTATCGATGGAAGCTAAGGATTCACTTCCTAGCCCTCGATATCGTTCGATATAACGATAAATCACTCTGGGAGACGCGGATTCGCGATATTCATCTATTCCACACGCTGTGTATCGAAGGCAGAGAAGGATTCACTTCCTAGCCCTCGATATCTTTCGATATAACGATAAATCACTCTGGGCGACTCGGAATCGCGTTATTTACCTTTTCCACACGCTGTGTATCGAAGGCAGCTAAGGATTCACTTCATAGCCCTCCATATCGTTCGATATATCTATAAATCACTCTTTGAGACGCGGAATCGCGATATTCACCTTTTCCACACGATGTGTATCGATGGAAGCTAAGGATTCACTTCCTAGCCCTCGATATCGTTCGATATAACGATAAATCACTCTGGGAGACGCGGATTCGCGATATTCATCTATTCCACACGCTGTGTATCGAATGAAGCTAAGGATTCACTTCCTAGCCCTCGACATCGTTCGATATAACGATAAATCACTCTGGGCGACTCGGAATCGCGTTATTTACCTTTTCCACACGCTGTGTATCGAAAGAAGCTAAGGATTCACTTCCTAGCCAACGATATCGTTCGATATAACGATAATGTACTCTGGGCGAATCGGAATCGCGTTATTTACCTTTTCCACACGCTGTGTATCGAAGGAAGCTGAGGATTCACTTCATAGCCCTCGATATCGTTCGATATAACGATAAATCACTCTGGGCGACTCGGAATCGTGTTATTTACCTTTTCCACACGCTGTGTATCGAAGGCAGCTAAGGATTCACTTCCTAGCCCTCGATATCGTTCGATATAACGATAAATCACTCTTTGAGACGCGGAATCGCGATATTCACCTTTTCCACACGTTGTGTATCGATGGCATCTAAGGATTCACTTCCTAGCCCTCGATATCGTTCGATATAACTATAAATCACTCTGGGAGACGCGGATTCGCGATATTCATCTATTCCACACGCTGTGTATCGAATGAAGCTAAGGATTCACTTCCTAGCCCTCGACATCGTTCGATATAACTATAAATCACTCTGGGCGTCTCGGAATCGCGTTATTTACCTTTTCCACACGCTGTGTATCGAAGGCAGCTAAGGATTCACTTCATAGCCCTCGATATCGTTCGATATTACTATAAATCACTCTGGGAGACGCGGAATCGCGATATTCACCTTTTCCACACGCTGTGTATCGATGGAAGCTAATAATTCACTTCATAGCCCTCGATATCGTTCGATATAAAGATAAATCACTCTGGGAGACGCGGATTCGCGACATTCATCTATTCCACACGCTGTGTATCGAAGGCAGCTAAGGATTCACTTCCTAGCCCTCGATATCGTTCGATATAACGATAAATCACTCTGGGCGACTCGGAATCGCGTTATTTACCTTTTCCACACGCTGTGTATCGAAGGCAGCTAAGGATTCACTTCCTAGCCCTCGATATCGTTCGATATAACGATAAATCACTCTTTGAGACGCGGAATCGCGATATTCACCTTTTCCACACGTTGTGTATCGATGGCAGCTAAGGATTCACTTCCTAGAACTCGATATCGTTCGATATAACTATAAATCACTCTGGGAGACGCGGATTCGCGATATTCATCTATTCCACACGCTGTGTATCGAAGGCAGAGAAGGATTCACTTCCTAGCCCTCGATATCTTTCGATATAACGATAAATCACTCTGGGCGACTCGGAATCGCGTTATTTACCTTTTCCACACGCTGTGTATCGAAGGCAGCTAAGGATTCACTTCATAGCCCTCCATATCGTTCGATATATCTATAAATCACTCTTTGAGACGCGGAATCGCGATATTCACCTTTTCCACACGATGTGTATCGATGGAAGCTAAGGATTCACTTCCTAGCCCTCGATATCGTTCGATATAACGATAAATCACTCTGGGAGACGCGGATTCGCGATATTCATCTATTCCACACGCTGTGTATCGAATGAAGCTAAGGATTCACTTCCTAGCCCTCGACATCGTTCGATATAACGATAAATCACTCTGGGCGACTCGGAATCGCGTTATTTACCTTTTCCACACGCTGTGTATCGAAAGAAGCTAAGGATTCACTTCCTAGCCAACGATATCGTTCGATATAACGATAATGTACTCTGGGCGAATCGGAATCGCGTTATTTACCTTTTCCACACGCTGTGTATCGAAGGAAGCTGAGGATTCACTTCATAGCCCTCGATATCGTTCGATATAACGATAAATCACTCTGGGCGACTCGGAATCGTGTTATTTACCTTTTCCACACGCTGTGTATCGAAGGCAGCTAAGGATTCACTTCCTAGCCCTCGATATCGTTCGATATAACGATAAATCACTCTTTGAGACGCGGAATCGCGATATTCACCTTTTCCACACGTTGTGTATCGATGGCATCTAAGGATTCACTTCCTAGCCCTCGATATCGTTCGATATAACTATAAATCACTCTGGGAGACGCGGATTCGCGATATTCATCTATTCCACACGCTGTGTATCGAATGAAGCTAAGGATTCACTTCCTAGCCCTCGACATCGTTCGATATAACTATAAATCACTCTGGGCGTCTCGGAATCGCGTTATTTACCTTTTCCACACGCTGTGTATCGAAGGCAGCTAAGGATTCACTTCATAGCCCTCGATATCGTTCGATATTACTATAAATCACTCTGGGAGACGCGGAATCGCGATATTCACCTTTTCCACACGCTGTGTATCGATGGAAGCTAATAATTCACTTCATAGCCCTCGATATCGTTCGATATAAAGATAAATCACTCTGGGAGACGCGGATTCGCGACATTCATCTATTCCACACGCTGTGTATCGAAGGCAGCTAAGGATTCACTTCCTAGCCCTCGATATCGTTCGATATAACGATAAATCACTCTGGGCGACTCGGAATCGCGTTATTTACCTTTTCCACACGCTGTGTATCGAAGGCAGCTAAGGATTCACTTCCTAGCCCTCGATATCGTTCGATATAACGATAAATCACTCTTTGAGACGCGGAATCGCGATATTCACCTTTTCCACACGTTGTGTATCGATGGCAGCTAAGGATTCACTTCCTAGAACTCGATATCGTTCGATATAACTATAAATCACTCTGGGAGACGCGGATTCGCGATATTCATCTATTCCACACGCTGTGTATCGAATGAAGCTAAGGATTCACTTCCTAGCCCTCGACATCGTTCGATATAACTATAAATCACTCTGGGCGACTCGGAATCGCGTTATTTACCTTTTCCACACGCTGTGTATCGAAGGCAGCTAAGGATTCACTTCATAGCCCTCGATATCGTTCGATATAACGATAAATCACTCTGGGCGACTCGGAATCGCGTTATTTACCTTTTCCACACGCTGTGTATCGAAGGCAGCTAAGGATTCACTTCATAGCCCTCGATATCGTTCGATATAACTATAAATCACTCTGGGAGACGCGGAATCGCGATATTCACCTTTTCCACACGCTGTGTATCGATGGAAGCTAATAATTCACTTCATAGCCCTCGATATCGTTCGATATAAAGATAAATCACTCTGGGAGACGCGGATTCGCGACATTCATCTATTCCACACGCTGTGTATCGAAGGCAGCTAAGGATTCACTTCCTAGCCCTCGATATCGTTCGATATAACGATAAATCACTCTGGGCGACTCGGAATCGCGTTATTTACCTTTTCCACACGCTGTGTATCGAAGGCAGCTAAGGATTCACTTCATAGCCCTCCATATCGTTCGATATATCTATAAATCACTCTTTGAGACGCGGAATCGCGATATTCACCTTTTCCACACGTTGTGTATCGATGGCAGCTAAGGATTCACTTCCTAGCCCTCGATATCGTTCGATGTAACTATACATCACTCTGGGAGACGTGGAATCGCGATATTCACCTTTTCCACACGCTGTGTATCTATGGAAGCTAAGGATTCACTTTGTAGCCCTCGATATCGTTCGATATAACGATCAATCACTCTGGGAGACGCGGATTCGCGATATTCATCTATTCCACACGCTGTGTATCGAAGGAAGCTAACGATTCACTTCCTATCCCTCGATATCCTTCGATATAACGATAAATCACTCTGGGAGACGCGGAATCGCGATATTCACCTTTTCCACACGCTGTGTATCGATGGAAGCTAATAATTCACTTCATAGCCCTCGATATCGTTCGATATAAAGATAAATCACTCTGGGAGACGCGGATTCGCGACATTCATCTATTCCACACGCTGTGTATCGAACGCAGCTAAGGATTCACTTCCTAGCCCTCGATAGCGTTCGATATAACGATAAATCACTCTGGGCGACGCGGAATCGCGATATTCACCTTTTCCACACGCTGTGTATCGAAGGCAGCTAAGGATTCACTTCCTAGCCCTCGATATCGTTCGATATAACGATAAATCACTCTGGGCGACTCGGAATCGCGTTATTTACCTTTTCCACACGCTGTGTATCGAAGGCAGCTAAGGATTCACTTCATAGCCCTCCATATCGTTCGATATATCTATAAATCACTCTTTGAGACGCGGATTCGCGACATTCACCTTTTCCACACGTTGTGTATCGATGGCAGCTAAGGATTCACTTCCTAGCCCTCGATATCGTTCGATGTAACTATACATCACTCTGGGAGACGTGGAATCGCGATATTCACCTTTTCCACACGCTGTGTATCTATGGAAGCTAAGGATTCACTTTGTAGCCCTCGATATCGTTCGATATAACGATCAATCACTCTGGGAGACGCGGATTCGCGATATTCATCTATTCCACACGCTGTGTATCGAAGGAAGCTAACGATTCACTTCCTATCCCTCGATATCCTTCGATATAACGATAAATCACTCTGGGAGACGCGGAATCGCGATATTCACCTTTTCCACACGCTGTGTATCGATGGAAGCTAATAATTCACTTCATAGCCCTCGATATCGTTCGATATAAAGATAAATCACTCTGGGAGACGCGGATTCGCGACATTCATCTATTCCACACGCTGTGTATCGAACGCAGCTAAGGATTCACTTCCTAGCCCTCGATAGCGTTCGATATAACGATAAATCACTCTGGGCGACGCGGAATCGCGATATTCACCTTTTCCACACGATGTGTATCGATGGAAGCTAAGGATTCACTTCCTAGCCCTCGATATCGTTCGATATAACGATAAATCACTCTGGGAGACGCGGATTCGCGATATTCATCTATTCCACACGCTGTGAATCGAAGGAAGCTAAGGATTCACGTCCTAGCCAACGATATAGTTCGATATAACGATAAATCACTCTGGGCGAATCGGAATCGCGTTATTTGGCTTTTCTACTCGCTGTGTATCGAAGGCAGCTAAGGATTCACTTCCTAACCCTCGATATCGATCGATATAACGATAAATCACTCTGGGCGACGCGGAATCGCGATATTCACCTTTTCCACACGATGTGTATCGATGGAAGCTAAGGATTCACTTCCCAGCCCTCGATATCGTTCGATATAACGATAAATCACTCTGGGCGACTCGGAATCGCGTTATTTACCTTTTCCACACGCTGTGTATCGAAGGCAGCTAAGGATTCACTTCCTAGCCCTCGATATCGTTCGATATAACGATAAATCACTCTTTGAGACGCGGAATCGCGATATTCACCTTTTCCACACGTTGTGTATCGATGGCAGCTAAGGATTCACTTCCTAGCCCTCGATATCGTTCGATATAACTATAAATCACTCTGGGAGACGCGGATTCGCGATATTCATCTATTCCACACGCTGTGTATCGAATGAAGCTAAGGATTCACTTCCTAGCCCTCGACATCGTTCGATATAACTATAAATCACTCTGGGCGACTCGGAATCGCGTTATTTACCTTTTCCACACGCTGTGTATCGAAGGCAGCTAAGGATTCACTTCATAGCCCTCGATATCGTTCGATATAACGATAAATCACTCTGGGCGACTCGGAATCGCGTTATTTACCTTTTCCACACGCTGTGTATCGAAGGCAGCTAAGGATTCACTTCATAGCCCTCGATATCGTTCGATATAACTATAAATCACTCTGGGAGACGCGGAATCGCGATATTCACCTTTTCCACACGCTGTGTATCGATGGAAGCTAATAATTCACTTCATATCCCTCGATATCGTTCGATATAAAGATAAATCACTCTGGGAGACGCGGATTCGCGACATTCATCTATTCCACACGCTGTGTATCGAAGGCAGCTAAGGATTCACTTCCTAGCCCTCGATATCGTTCGATATAACGATAAATCACTCTGGGCGACTCGGAATCGCGTTATTTACCTTTTCCACACGCTGTGTATCGAAGGCAGCTAATTATTCACTTCATAGCCCTCCATATCGTTCGATATATCTATAAATCACTCTGGGCGAATCGGAATCGCGTTATTTGGCTTTTCTACTCGCTGTGTATCGAAGGCAGCTAAGGATTCACTTCCTAACCCTCGATATCGTTCGATATAACGATAAATCACTCTGGGCGACGCGGAATCGCGATATTCACCTTTTCCACACGATGTGTATCGATGGAAGCTAAGGATTCACTTCCTAGCCCTCGATATCGTTCGATAAAACTATAAATCACCCTGGGAGACGCGGAATCGCGATATTCACCTTTTCCACAGGCCTTGTATCGATGGATGCTAATAATTCACTTCCTAGCCCTCGATATCGTTCGATATAACGATAAATCACTCTGGGAGACGCGGATTCGCGATATTCATGTATTCCACACGCTGTGTATCGAAGGCAGCTAAGGATTCACTTCCTAGCCCTCGATATCGTTCGATATAACGATAAATCACTCTGGGCGACTCGGAATCGCGTTATTTACCTTTTCCACACGCTGTGTATCGAAAGCAGCTAAGGATTCACTTCTTAGCCCTCGATATCGTTCGATATAACGATAAATAACTCTGGGCGACTCGGAATCGCGTTACTTACCTTTTCCACACGCTGTGTATCGAAGGAAGCTAAGGATTCACTTCCTAGCCAACGATATCGTTCGATATAACGATAAAGTACTCTGGGCGAATCGGAATCGCGTTATTTACCTTTTCCACACGCTGTGTATCGAAGGCAGAGAAGGATTCACTTCCTAGCCCTCGATATCTTTCGATATAACGATAAATCACTCTGGGCGACGCGGAATCGCGATATTCACCTTTTCCACACGATGTGTATCGATGGAAGCTAAGGATTCACTTCCTAGCCCTCGATATCGTTCGATATAACGATAAATCACTCTGGGAGACGCGGATTCGCGATATTCATCTATTCCACACGCTGTGTATCGAATGAAGCTAAGGATTCACTTCCTAGCCCTCGACATCGTTCGATATAACGATAAATCACTCTGGGCGACTCGGAATCGCTTTATTTACCTTTTCCACAAGCTGTGTATCGAAGGAAGCTAAGGATTCACTTCCTAGCCAACGATATCGTTCGATATAACGATAAAGTACTCTGGGCGAATCGGAATCGCGTTATTTACCTTTTCCACACGCTGTGTATCGAAGGAAGCTGAGGATTCACTTCATAGCCCTTGATATCGTTCGATATAACGATAAATCACTCTGGGCGACTCGGAATCGCGTTATTTACCTTTTCCACACGCTGTGTATCGAAGGCAGCTAAGGATTCACTTCATAGCCCTCTATATCGTTCGATATAACTATAAATCACCCTGGGAGACGTTGAATCGCGATATTCACCTTTTCCACACGATGTGTATCGATGGAAGCTAAGGATTCACTTCCTAGCCCTCGACATCGTTCGATATAACGATAAATCACTCTGGGCGACTCGGAATCGCTTTATTTACCTTTTCCACACGCTGTGTATCGAAGGAAGCTAAGGATTCACTTCCTAGCCCTCGACATCGTTCGATATAACGATAAATCACTCTGGGCGACTCGGAATCGCTTTATTTACCTTTTCCACACGCTGTGTATCGAAGGAAGCTAAGGATTCACTTCCTAGCCAACGATATCGTTCGATATAACGATAAAGTACTCTGGGCGAATCGGAATCGCGTTATTTACCTTTTCCACACGCTGTGTATCGAAGGCAGAGAAGGATTCACTTCCTAGCCCTCGATATCTTTCGATATAACGATAAATCACTCTGGGCGACGCGGAATCGCGATATTCACCTTTTCCACACGATGTGTATCGATGGAAGCTAAGGATTCACTTCCTAGCCCTCGATATCGTTCGATAAAACTATAAATCACCCTGGGAGACGCGGAATCGCGATATTCACCTTTTCCACACGCTGTGTATCGATGGAAGCTAATAATTCACTTCATAGCCCTCGATATCGTTCGATATAAAGATAAATCACTCTGGGAGACGCGGATTCGCGACATTCATCTATTCCACACGCTGTGTATCGTAGGCAGCTAAGGATTCACTTCCTAGCCCTCGATATCGTTCGATATAACGATAAATCACTCTGGGCGACTCGGAATCGCGTTATTTACCTTTTCCACACGCTGTGTATCGAAGGCAGCTAAGGATTCACTTCATAGCCCTCCATATCGTTCGATATATCTATAAATCACTCTTTGAGACGCGGAATCGCGATATTCACCTTTTCCACACGATGTGTATCGAATGAAGCTAAGGATTCACTTCCTAGCCCTCGACATCGTTCGATATAACGATAAATCACTCTGGGCGACTCGGAATCGCGTTATTTACCTTTTCCACACGCTGTGTATCGAAGGAAGCTAAGGATTCACTTCCTAGCCAACGATATCGTTCGATATAACGATAATGTACTCTGGGCGAATCGGAATCGCGTTATTTACCTTTTCCACACGCTGTGTATCGAAGGAAGCTGAGGATTCACTTCATAGCCCTCGATATCGTTCGATATAACGATAAATCACTCTGGGCGACTCGGAATCGCGTTATTTACCTTTTCCACACGCTGTGTATCGAAGGCAGCTAAGGATTCACTTCCTAGCCCTCGATATCGTTCGATATAACGATAAATCACTCTTTGAGACGCGGAATCGCGATATTCACCTTTTCCACACGTTGTGTATCGATGGCATCTAAGGATTCACTTCCTAGCCCTCGATATCGTTCGATATAACTATAAATCACTCTGGGAGACGCGGATTCGCGATATTCATCTATTCCACACGCTGTGTATCGAATGAAGCTAAGGATTCACTTCCTAGCCCTCGACATCGTTCGATATAACTATAAATCACTCTGGGCGTCTCGGAATCGCGTTATTTACCTTTTCCACACGCTGTGTATCGAAGGCAGCTAAGGATTCACTTCATAGCCCTCGATATCGTTCGATATTACTATAAATCACTCTGGGAGACGCGGAATCGCGATATTCACCTTTTCCACACGCTGTGTATCGATGGAAGCTAATAATTCACTTCATAGCCCTCGATATCGTTCGATATAAAGATAAATCACTCTGGGAGACGCGGATTCGCGACATTCATCTATTCCACACGCTGTGTATCGAAGGCAGCTAAGGATTCACTTCCTAGCCCTCGATATCGTTCGATATAACGATAAATCACTCTGGGCGACTCGGAATCGCGTTATTTACCTTTTCCACACGCTGTGTATCGAAGGCAGCTAAGGATTCACTTCCTAGCCCTCGATATCGTTCGATATAACGATAAATCACTCTTTGAGACGCGGAATCGCGATATTCACCTTTTCCACACGTTGTGTATCGATGGCAGCTAAGGATTCACTTCCTAGCCCTCGATATCGTTCGATATAACTATAAATCACTCTGGGAGACGCGGATTCGCGATATTCATCTATTCCACACGCTGTGTATCGAATGAAGCTAAGGATTCACTTCCTAGCCCTCGACATCGTTCGATATAACTATAAATCACTCTGGGCGACTCGGAATCGCGTTATTTACCTTTTCCACACGCTGTGTATCGAAGGCAGCTAAGGATTCACTTCATAGCCCTCGATATCGTTCGATATAACGATAAATCACTCTGGGCGACTCGGAATCGCGTTATTTACCTTTTCCACACGCTGTGTATCGAAGGCAGCTAAGGATTCACTTCATAGCCCTCCATATCGTTCGATATATCTATAAATCACTCTTTGAGACGCGGAATCGCGATATTCACCTTTTCCACACGATGTGTATCGATGGAAGCTAAGGATTCACTTCCTAGCCCTCGATATCGTTCGATATAACGATAAATCACTCTGGGAGACGCGGATTCGCGATATTCATCTATTCCACACGCTGTGTATCGAATGAAGCTAAGGATTCACTTCCTAGCCCTCGACATCGTTCGATATAACGATAAATCACTCTGGGCGACTCGGAATCGCGTTATTTACCTTTTCCACACGCTGTGTATCGAAGGAAGCTGAGGATTCACTTCCTAGCCAACGATATCGTTCGATATAACGATAATGTACTCTGGGCGAATCGGAATCGCGTTATTTACCTTTTCCACACGCTGTGTATCGAAGGAAGCTGAGGATTCACTTCATAGCCCTCGATATCGTTCGATATAACGATAAATCACTCTGGGCGACTCGGAATCGCGTTATTTACCTTTTCCACACGCTGTGTATCGAAGGCAGCTAAGGATTCACTTCCTAGCCCTCGATATCGTTCGATATAACGATAAATCACTCTTTGAGACGCGGAATCGCGATATTCACCTTTTCCACACGTTGTGTATCGATGGCATCTAAGGATTCACTTCCTAGCCCTCGATATCGTTCGATATAACTATAAATCACTCTGGGAGACGCGGATTCGCGATATTCATCTATTCCACACGCTGTGTATCGAATGAAGCTAAGGATTCACTTCCTAGCCCTCGACATCGTTCGATATAACTATAAATCACTCTGGGCGTCTCGGAATCGCGTTATTTACCTTTTCCACACGCTGTGTATCGAAGGCAGCTAAGGATTCACTTCATAGCCCTCGATATCGTTCGATATTACTATAAATCACTCTGGGAGACGCGGAATCGCGATATTCACCTTTTCCACACGCTGTGTATCGATGGAAGCTAATAATTCACTTCATAGCCCTCGATATCGTTCGATATAAAGATAAATCACTCTGGGAGACGCGGATTCGCGACATTCATCTATTCCACACGCTGTGTATCGAAGGCAGCTAAGGATTCACTTCCTAGCCCTCGATATCGTTCGATATAACGATAAATCACTCTGGGCGACTCGGAATCGCGTTATTTACCTTTTCCACACGCTGTGTATCGAAGGCAGCTAAGGATTCACTTCCTAGCCCTCGATATCGTTCGATATAACGATAAATCACTCTTTGAGACGCGGAATCGCGATATTCACCTTTTCCACACGTTGTGTATCGATGGCAGCTAAGGATTCACTTCCTAGCCCTCGATATCGTTCGATATAACTATAAATCACTCTGGGAGACGCGGATTCGCGATATTCATCTATTCCACACGCTGTGTATCGAATGAAGCTAAGGATTCACTTCCTAGCCCTCGACATCGTTCGATATAACTATAAATCACTCTGGGCGACTCGGAATCGCGTTATTTACCTTTTCCACACGCTGTGTATCGAAGGCAGCTAAGGATTCACTTCATAGCCCTCGATATCGTTCGATATAACGATAAATCACTCTGGGCGACTCGGAATCGCGTTATTTACCTTTTCCACACGCTGTGTATCGAAGGCAGCTAAGGATTCACTTCATAGCCCTCCATATCGTTCGATATATCTATAAATCACTCTTTGAGACGCGGAATCGCGATATTCACCTTTTCCACACGTTGTGTATCGATGGCAGCTAAGGATTCACTTCCTAGCCCTCGATATCGTTCGATGTAACTATACATCACTCTGGGAGACGCGGAATCGCGATATTCACCTTTTCCACACGCTGTGTATCTATGGAAGCTAAGGATTCACTTTGTAGCCCTCGATATCGTTCGATATAACGATCAATCACTCTGGGAGACGCGGATTCGCGATATTCATCTATTCCACACGCTGTGTATCGAAGGAAGCTAACGATTCACTTCCTATCCCTCGATATCCTTCGATATAACGATAAATCACTCTGGGAGACGCGGAATCGCGATATTCACCTTTTCCACACGCTGTGTATCGATGGAAGCTAATAATTCACTTCATAGCCCTCGATATCGTTCGATATAAAGATAAATCACTCTGGGAGACGCGGATTCGCGACATTCATCTATTCCACACGCTGTGTATCGAAGGCAGCTAAGGATTCACTTCCTAGCCCTCGATATCGTTCGATATAAAGATAAATCACTCTGGGCGTCTCGGAATCGCGTTATTTACCTTTTCCACACGCTGTGTATCGAAGGCAGCTAAGGATTCACTTCATAGCCCTCGATATCGTTCGATATTACTATAAATCACTCTGGGAGACGCGGAATCGCGATATTCACCTTTTCCACACGCTGTGTATCGATGGAAGCTAATAATTCACTTCATAGCCCTCGATATCGTTCGATATAAAGATAAATCACTCTGGGAGACGCGGATTCGCGACATTCATCTATTCCACACGCTGTGTATCGAAGGCAGCTAAGGATTCACTTCCTAGCCCTCGATATCGTTCGATATAACGATAAATCACTCTGGGCGACTCGGAATCGCGTTATTTACCTTTTCCACACGCTGTGTATCGAAGGCAGCTAAGGATTCACTTCCTAGCCCTCGATATCGTTCGATATAACGATAAATCACTCTTTGAGACGCGGAATCGCGATATTCACCTTTTCCACACGTTGTGTATCGATGGCAGCTAAGGATTCACTTCCTAGCCCTCGATATCGTTCGATATAACTATAAATCACTCTGGGAGACGCGGATTCGCGATATTCATCTATTCCACACGCTGTGTATCGAATGAAGCTAAGGATTCACTTCCTAGCCCTCGACATCGTTCGATATAACTATAAATCACTCTGGGCGACTCGGAATCGCGTTATTTACCTTTTCCACACGCTGTGTATCGAAGGCAGCTAAGGATTCACTTCATAGCCCTCGATATCGTTCGATATAACGATAAATCACTCTGGGCGACTCGGAATCGCGTTATTTACCTTTTCCACACGCTGTGTATCGAAGGCAGCTAAGGATTCACTTCATAGCCCTCCATATCGTTCGATATATCTATAAATCACTCTTTGAGACGCGGAATCGCGATATTCACCTTTTCCACACGATGTGTATCGATGGAAGCTAAGGATTCACTTCCTAGCCCTCGATATCGTTCGATATAACGATAAATCACTCTGGGAGACGCGGATTCGCGATATTCATCTATTCCACACGCTGTGTATCGAATGAAGCTAAGGATTCACTTCCTAGCCCTCGACATCGTTCGATATAACGATAAATCACTCTGGGCGACTCGGAATCGCGTTATTTACCTTTTCCACACGCTGTGTATCGAAGGAAGCTGAGGATTCACTTCCTAGCCAACGATATCGTTCGATATAACGATAATGTACTCTGGGCGAATCGGAATCGCGTTATTTACCTTTTCCACACGCTGTGTATCGAAGGAAGCTGAGGATTCACTTCATAGCCCTCGATATCGTTCGATATAACGATAAATCACTCTGGGCGACTCGGAATCGCGTTATTTACCTTTTCCACACGCTGTGTATCGAAGGCAGCTAAGGATTCACTTCCTAGCCCTCGATATCGTTCGATATAACGATAAATCACTCTTTGAGACGCGGAATCGCGATATTCACCTTTTCCACACGTTGTGTATCGATGGCATCTAAGGATTCACTTCCTAGCCCTCGATATCGTTCGATATAACTATAAATCACTCTGGGAGACGCGGATTCGCGATATTCATCTATTCCACACGCTGTGTATCGAATGAAGCTAAGGATTCACTTCCTAGCCCTCGACATCGTTCGATATAACTATAAATCACTCTGGGCGTCTCGGAATCGCGTTATTTACCTTTTCCACACGCTGTGTATCGAAGGCAGCTAAGGATTCACTTCATAGCCCTCGATATCGTTCGATATTACTATAAATCACTCTGGGAGACGCGGAATCGCGATATTCACCTTTTCCACACGCTGTGTATCGATGGAAGCTAATAATTCACTTCATAGCCCTCGATATCGTTCGATATAAAGATAAATCACTCTGGGAGACGCGGATTCGCGACATTCATCTATTCCACACGCTGTGTATCGAAGGCAGCTAAGGATTCACTTCCTAGCCCTCGATATCGTTCGATATAACGATAAATCACTCTGGGCGACTCGGAATCGCGTTATTTACCTTTTCCACACGCTGTGTATCGAAGGCAGCTAAGGATTCACTTCCTAGCCCTCGATATCGTTCGATATAACGATAAATCACTCTTTGAGACGCGGAATCGCGATATTCACCTTTTCCACACGTTGTGTATCGATGGCAGCTAAGGATTCACTTCCTAGCCCTCGATATCGTTCGATATAACTATAAATCACTCTGGGAGACGCGGATTCGCGATATTCATCTATTCCACACGCTGTGTATCGAATGAAGCTAAGGATTCACTTCCTAGCCCTCGACATCGTTCGATATAACTATAAATCACTCTGGGCGACTCGGAATCGCGTTATTTACCTTTTCCACACGCTGTGTATCGAAGGCAGCTAAGGATTCACTTCATAGCCCTCGATATCGTTCGATATAACGATAAATCACTCTGGGCGACTCGGAATCGCGTTATTTACCTTTTCCACACGCTGTGTATCGAAGGCAGCTAAGGATTCACTTCATAGCCCTCCATATCGTTCGATATATCTATAAATCACTCTTTGAGACGCGGAATCGCGATATTCACCTTTTCCACACGTTGTGTATCGATGGCAGCTAAGGATTCACTTCCTAGCCCTCGATATCGTTCGATGTAACTATACATCACTCTGGGAGACGCGGAATCGCGATATTCACCTTTTCCACACGCTGTGTATCTATGGAAGCTAAGGATTCACTTTGTAGCCCTCGATATCGTTCGATATAACGATCAATCACTCTGGGAGACGCGGATTCGCGATATTCATCTATTCCACACGCTGTGTATCGAAGGAAGCTAACGATTCACTTCCTATCCCTCGATATCCTTCGATATAACGATAAATCACTCTGGGAGACGCGGAATCGCGATATTCACCTTTTCCACACGCTGTGTATCGATGGAAGCTAATAATTCACTTCATAGCCCTCGATATCGTTCGATATAAAGATAAATCACTCTGGGAGACGCGGATTCGCGACATTCATCTATTCCACACGCTGTGTATCGAAGGCAGCTAAGGATTCACTTCCTAGCCCTCGATAGCGTTCGATATAACGATAAATCACTCTGGGCGACGCGGAATCGCGATATTCACCTTTTCCACACGATGTGTATCGATGGAAGCTAAGGATTCACTTCCCAGCCCTCGATATCGTTCGATATAACGATAAATCACTCTGGGCGACTCGGAATCGCGTTATTTACCTTTTCCACACGCTCTGTATCGAAGGCAGCTAAGGATTCACTTCCTAGCCCTCGATATCGTTCGATATAACGATAAATCACTCTTTGAGACGCGGAATCGCGATATTCACCTTTTCCACACGTTGTGTATCGATGGCAGCTAAGGATTCACTTCCTAGCCCTCGATATCGTTCGATATAACTATAAATCACTCTGGGAGACGCGGATTCGCGATATTCATCTATTCCACACGCTGTGTATCGAATGAAGCTAAGGATTCACTTCCTAGCCCTCGACATCGTTCGATATAACTATAAATCACTCTGGGCGACTCGGAATCGAGTTATTTACCTTTTCCACACGCTGTGTATCGAAGGCAGCTAAGGATTCACTTCATAGCCCTCGATATCGTTCGATATAACGATAAATCACTCTGGGCGACTCGGAATCGCGTTATTTACCTTTTCCACACGCTGTGTATCGAAGGCAGCTAAGGATTCACTTCATAGCCCTCGATATCGTTCGATATAACTATAAATCACTCTGGGAGACGCGGAATCGCGATATTCACCTTTTCCACACGCTGTGTATCGATGGAAGCTAATAATTCACTTCATAGCCCTCGATATCGTTCGATATAAAGATAAATCACTCTGGGAGACGCGGATTCGCGACATTCATCTATTCCACGCGCTGTGTATCGAAGGCAGCTAAGGATTCACTTCCTAGCCCTCGATATCGTTCGATATAACGATAAATCACTCTGGGCGACTCGGAATCGCGTTATTTACCTTTTCCACACGCTGTGTATCGAAGGCAGCTAAGGATTCACTTCATAGCCCTCCATATCGTTCGATATATCTATAAATCACTCTTTGAGACGCGGAATCGCGATATTCACCTTTTCCACACGATGTGTATCGATGGAAGCTAAGGATTCACTTCCTAGCCCTCGATATCGTTCGATATAACGATAATGTACTCTGGGCGAATCGGAATCGCGTTATTTACCTTTTCCACACGCTGTGTATCGAAGGAAGCTGAGGATTCACTTCATAGCCCTCGATATCGTTCGATATAACGATAAATCACTCTGGGCGACTCGGAATCGCGTTATTTACCTTTTCCACACGCTGTGTATCGAAGGCAGCTAAGGATTCACTTCCTAGCCCTCGATATCGTTCGATATAACGATAAATCACTCTTTGAGACGCGGAATCGCGATATTCACCTTTTCCACACGTTGTGTATCGATGGCATCTAAGGATTCACTTCCTAGCCCTCGATATCGTTCGATATAACTATAAATCACTCTGGGAGACGCGGATTCGCGATATTCATCTATTCCACACGCTGTGTATCGAATGAAGCTAAGGATTCACTTCCTAGCCCTCGACATCGTTCGATATAACTATAAATCACTCTGGGCGTCTCGGAATCGCGTTATTTACCTTTTCCACACGCTGTGTATCGAAGGCAGCTAAGGATTCACTTCATAGCCCTCGATATCGTTCGATATTACTATAAATCACTCTGGGCGACTCGGAATCGCGTTATTTACCTTTTCCACACGCTGTGTATCGAAGGCAGCTAAGGATTCACTTCATAGCCCTCGATATCGTTCGATATAACTATAAATCACTCTGGGAGACGCGGAATCGCGATATTCACCTTTTCCACACGCTGTGTATCGATGGAAGCTAATAATTCACTTCATAGCCCTCGATATCGTTCGATATAAAGATAAATCACTCTGGGAGACGCGGATTCGCGACATTCATCTATTCCACACGCTGTGTATCGAAGGCAGCTAAGGATTCACTTCCTAGCCCTCGATATCGTTCGATATAACGATAAATCACTCTGGGCGACTCGGAATCGCGTTATTTACCTTTTCCACACGCTGTGTATCGAAGGCAGCTAAGGATTCACTTCATAGCCCTCCATATCGTTCGATATATCTATAAATCACTCTTTGAGACGCGGAATCGCGATATTCACCTTTTCCACACGATGTGTATCGATGGAAGCTAAGGATTCACTTCCTAGCCCTCGATATCGTTCGATATAACGATAAATCACTCTGGGAGACGCGGATTCGCGATATTCATCTATTCCACACGCTGTGTATCGAATGAAGCTAAGGATTCACTTCCTAGCCCTCGACATCGTTCGATATAACGATAAATCACTCTGGGCGACTCGGAATCGCGTTATTTACCTTTTCCACACGCTGTGTATCGAAGGAAGCTAAGGATTCACTTCCTAGCCAACGATATCGTTCGATATAACGATAATGTACTCTGGGCGAATCGGAATCGCGTTATTTACCTTTTCCACACGCTGTGTATCGAAGGAAGCTGAGGATTCACTTCATAGCCCTCGATATCGTTCGATATAACGATAAATCACTCTGGGCGACTCGGAATCGCGTTATTTACCTTTTCCACACGCTGTGTATCGAAGGCAGCTAAGGATTCACTTCCTAGCCATCGATATCGTTCGATATAACGATAAATCACTCTTTGAGACGCGGAATCGCGATATTCACCTTTTCCACACGTTGTGTATCGATGGCATCTAAGGATTCACTTCCTAGCCCTCGATATCGTTCGATATAACTATAAATCACTCTGGGAGACGCGGATTCGCGATATTCATCTATTCCACACGCTGTGTATCGAATGAAGCTAAGGATTCACTTCCTAGCCCTCGACATCGTTCGATATAACTATAAATCACTCTGGGCGTCTCGGAATCGCGTTATTTACCTTTTCCACACGCTGTGTATCGAAGGCAGCTAAGGATTCACTTCATAGCCCTCGATATCGTTCGATATTACTATAAATCACTCTGGGAGACGCGGAATCGCGATATTCACCTTTTCCACACGCTGTGTATCGATGGAAGCTAATAATTCACTTCATAGCCCTCGATATCGTTCGATATAAAGATAAATCACTCTGGGAGACGCGGATTCGCGACATTCATCTATTCCACACGCTGTGTATCGAAGGCAGCTAAGGATTCACTTCCTAGCCCTCGATATCGTTCGATATAACGATAAATCACTCTGGGCGACTCGGAATCGCGTTATTTACCTTTTCCACACGCTGTGTATCGAAGGCAGCTAAGGATTCACTTCCTAGCCCTCGATATCGTTCGATATAACGATAAATCACTCTTTGAGACGCGGAATCGCGATATTCACCTTTTCCACACGTTGTGTATCGATGGCAGCTAAGGATTCACTTCCTAGCCCTCGATATCGTTCGATATAACTATAAATCACTCTGGGAGACGCGGATTCGCGATATTCATCTATTCCACACGCTGTGTATCGAATGAAGCTAAGGATTCACTTCCTAGCCCTCGACATCGTTCGATATAACTATAAATCACTCTGGGCGACTCGGAATCGCGTTATTTACCTTTTCCACACGCTGTGTATCGAAGGCAGCTAAGGATTCACTTCATAGCCCTCGATATCGTTCGATATAACGATAAATCACTCTGGGCGACTCGGAATCGCGTTATTTACCTTTTCCACACGCTGTGTATCGAAGGCAGCTAAGGATTCACTTCATAGCCCTCGATATCGTTCGATATAACTATAAATCACTCTGGGAGACGCGGAATCGCGATATTCACCTTTTCCACACGCTGTGTATCGATGGAAGCTAATAATTCACTTCATAGCCCTCGATATCGTTCGATATAAAGATAAATCACTCTGGGAGACGCGGATTCGCGACATTCATCTATTCCACACGCTGTGTATCGAAGGCAGCTAAGGATTCACTTCCTAGCCCTCGATATCGTTCGATATAACGATAAATCACTCTGGGCGACTCGGAATCGCGTTATTTACCTTTTCCACACGCTGTGTATCGAAGGCAGCTAAGGATTCACTTCATAGCCCTCCATATCGTTCGATATATCTATAAATCACTCTTTGAGACGCGGAATCGCGATATTCACCTTTTCCACACGTTGTGTATCGATGGCAGCTAAGGATTCACTTCCTAGCCCTCGATATCGTTCGATGTAACTATACATCACTCTGGGAGACGCGGAATCGCGATATTCACCTTTTCCACACGCTGTGTATCTATGGAAGCTAAGGATTCACTTTGTAGCCCTCGATATCGTTCGATATAACGATCAATCACTCTGGGAGACGCGGATTCGCGATATTCATCTATTCCACACGCTGTGTATCGAAGGAAGCTAACGATTCACTTCCTATCCCTCGATATCCTTCGATATAACGATAAATCACTCTGGGAGACGCGGAATCGCGATATTCACCTTTTCCACACGCTGTGTATCGATGGAAGCTAATAATTCACTTCATAGCCCTCGATATCGTTCGATATAAAGATAAATCACTCTGGGAGACGCGGATTCGCGACATTCATCTATTCCACACGCTGTGTATCGAAGGCAGCTAAGGATTCACTTCCTAGCCCTCGATAGCGTTCGATATAACGATAAATCACTCTGGGCGACGCGGAATCGCGATATTCACCTTTTCCACACGATGTGTATCGATGGAAGCTAAGGATTCACTTCCTAGCCCTCGATATCGTTCGATATAACGATAAATCACTCTGGGAGACGCGGATTCGCGATATTCATCTATTCCACACGCTGTGAATCGAAGGAAGCTAAGGATTCACGTCCTAGCCAACGATATAGTTCGATATAACGATAAATCACTCTGGGCGAATCGGAATCGCGTTATTTGGCTTTTCTACTCGCTGTGTATCGAAGGCAGCTAAGGATTCACTTCCTAACCCTCGATATCGTTCGATATAACGATAAATCACTCTGGGCGACGCGGAATCGCGATATTCACCTTTTCCACACGATGTGTATCGATGGAAGCTAAGGATTCACTTCCCAGCCCTCGATATCGTTCGATATAACGATAAATCACTCTGGGCGACTCGGAATCGCGTTATTTACCTTTTCCACACGCTGTGTATCGAAGGCAGCTAAGGATTCACTTCCTAGCCCTCGATATCGTTCGATATAACGATAAATCACTCTTTGAGACGCGGAATCGCGATATTCACCTTTTCCACACGTTGTGTATCGATGGCAGCTAAGGATTCACTTCCTAGCCCTCGATATCGTTCGATATAACTATAAATCACTCTGGGAGACGCGGATTCGCGATATTCATCTATTCCACACGCTGTGTATCGAATGAAGCTAAGGATTCACTTCCTAGCCCTCGACATCGTTCGATATAACTATAAATCACTCTGGGCGACTCGGAATCGCGTTATTTACCTTTTCCACACGCTGTGTATCGAAGGCAGCTAAGGATTCACTTCATAGCCCTCGATATCGTTCGATATAACGATAAATCACTCTGGGCGACTCGGAATATCGTTATTTACCTTTTCCACACGCTGTGTATCGAAGGCAGCTAAGGATTCACTTCATAGCCCTCGATATCGTTCGATATAACTATAAATCACTCTGGGAGACGCGGAATCGCGATATTCATCTTTTCCACACGCTGTGTATCGATGGAAGCTAATAATTCACTTCATAGCCCTCGATATCGTTCGATATAAAGATAAATCACTCTGGGAGACGCGGATTCGCGACATTCATCTATTCCACACGCTGTGTATCGAAGGCAGCTAAGGATTCACTTCCTAGCCCTCGATATCGTTCGATATAACGATAAATCACTCTGGGCGACTCGGAATCGCGTTATTTACCTTTTCCACACGCTGTGTATCGAAGGCAGCTAAGGATTCACTTCATAGCCCTCCATATCGTTCGATATATCTATAAATCACTCTTTGAGACGCGGAATCGTGATATTCACCTTTTCCACACGTTGTGTATCGATGGCAGCTAAGGATTCACTTCCTAGCCCTCGATATCGTTCGATGTAACTATACATCACTCTGGGAGACGCGGAATCGCGATATTCACCTTTTCCACACGCTGTGTATCAATGGAAGCTAAGGATTCACTTTGTAGCCCTCGATATCGTTCGATATAACGATCAATCACTCTGGGAGACGCGGATTCGCGATATTCATCTATTCCACACGCTGTGTATCGAAGGAAGCTAAGGATTCACTTCCTATCCCTCGATATCCTTCGATATAACGATAAGTCACTCTGGGAGACGCGGAATCGCGATATTCACCTTTTCCACACGCTGTGTATCGATGGAAGCTAATAATTCACTTCATAGCCCTCGATATCGTTCGATATAAAGATAAATCACTCTGGGAGACGCGGATTCGCGACATTCATCTATTCCACACGCTGTGTATCGAAGGCAGCTAAGGATTCACTTCCTAGCCCTCGATAGCGTTCGATATAACGATAAATCACTCTGGGCGACGCGGAATCGCGATATTCACCTTTTCCACACGATGTGTATCGATGGAAGCTAAGGATTCACTTCCTAGCCCTCGATATCGTTCGATATAACGATAAATCACTCTGGGAGACGCGGATTCGCGATATTCATCTATTCCACACGCTGTGAATCGAAGGAAGCTAAGGATTCACGTCCTAGCCAACGATATAGTTCGATATAACGATAAATCACTCTGGGCGAATCGGAATCGCGTTATTTGGCTTTTCTACTCGCTGTGTATCGAAGGCAGCTAAGGATTCACTTCCTAACCCTCGATATCGTTCGATATAACGATAAATCACTCTGGGCGACGCGGAATCGCGATATTCACCTTTTCCACACGATGTGTATCGATGGAAGCTAAGGATTCACTTCCTAGCCCTCGATATCGTTCGATATAACGATAAATCACTCTGGGAGAGGCGGATTCGCGATATTCATCTATTCCACACGCTGTGTATCGAATGAAGCTAAGGATTCACTTCCTAGCCCTCGACATCGTTCGATATAACGATAAATCACTCTGGGCGACTCGGAATCGCGTTATTTACCTTTTCCACACGCTGTGTATCGAAGGCAGCTAAGGATTCACTTCCTAGCCCTCGATATCGTTCGATATAACGATAAATCACTCTGGGCGACTCGGAATCGCGTTATTTACCTTTTCCACACGCTGTGTATCGAAGGCAGCTAAGGATTCACTTCATAGCCCTCGATATCGTTCGATATATCTGTAAATCACTCTTTGAGACGCGGAATCGCGTTATTTACCTTTTCCACACGCTGTGTATCGAAGGCAGCTAAGGATTCACTTCATAGCCCTCTATATCGTTCGATATAACTATAAATCACTCTGGCAGACGCGGAATCGCGATATTCACCTTTTCCACAGGCTGTGTATCGATGGAAGCTAAGGATTCACTTCCTAGCCCTCGATATCGTTCGATATAACGATAAATCACTCTGGGAGAGGCGGATTCGCGATATTCATCTATTCCACACGCTGTGTATCGAATGAAGCTAAGGATTCACTTCCTAGCCCTCGACATCGTTCGATATAACGATAAATCACTCTGGGCGACTCGGAATCGCGTTATTTACCTTTTCCACACGCTGTGTATCGAAGGCAGCTAAGGATTCACTTCCTAGCCCTCGATATCGTTCGATATAACGATAAATCACTCTGGGCGACTCGGAATCGCGTTATTTACCTTTTCCACACGCTGTGTATCGAAGGCAGCTAAGGATTCACTTCATAGCCCTCGATATCGTTCGATATATCTGTAAATCACTCTTTGAGACGCGGAATCGCGATATTCACCTTTTCCACACGTTGTGTATCGATGGCAGCTAAGGATTCACTTCCTAGCCCTCGATATCGTTCGATATAACTATAAATCACTCTGGGAGACGCGGAATCGCGATATTCACCTTTTCCACACGCTGTGTATCGATGGAAGCTAAGGATTCACTTTGTAGCCCTCGATAGCGTTCGATATAACGATAAATCACTCTGGGAGACGCGGATTCGCGATATTCATCTATTCCACACGCTGTGTATCGAAGGAAGCTAAGGATTCACTTCCTAGCCCTCGATATCGTTCGATATAACGATAAATCACTCTGGGCGACTCGGAATCGCGTTATTTACCTTTTCCACACGCTGTGTATCGAAAGCAGCTAAGGATTCACTTCCTAGCCCTCGATATCTTTCGATATAACTATAAATCACTCTGGGCGTCTCGGAATCGCGTTATTTACCTTTTCCACACGCTGTGTATCGAAGGAAGCTGAGGATTCACTTCATAGCCCTTGATATCGTTCGATATAACGATAAATCACTCTGGGCGACTCGGAATCGCGTTATTTACCTTTTCCACACGCTGTGTATCGAAGGCAGCTAAGGATTCACTTCATAGCCCTCTATATCGTTCGATATAACTATAAATCACTCTGGCAGACGCGGAATCGCGATATTCACCTTTTCCACAGGCTGTGTATCGATGGAAGCTAAGGATTCACTTCCTAGCCCTCGATATCGTTCGATATAACGATAAATCACTCTGGGAGAGGCGGATTCGCGATATTCATCTATTCCACACGCTGTGTATCGAATGAAGCTAAGGATTCACTTCCTAGCCCTCGACATCGTTCGATATAACGATAAATCACTCTGGGCGACTCGGAATCGCGTTATTTACCTTTTCCACACGCTGTGTATCGAAGGCAGCTAAGGATTCACTTCCTAGCCCTCGATATCGTTCGATATAACGATAAATCACTCTGGGCGACTCGGAATCGCGTTATTTACCTTTTCCACACGCTGTGTATCGAAGGCAGCTAAGGATTCACTTCATAGCCCTCGATATCGTTCGATATATCTGTAAATCACTCTTTGAGACGCGGAATCGCGTTATTTACCTTTTCCACACGCTGTGTATCGAAGGCAGCTAAGGATTCACTTCATAGCCCTGTATATCGTTCGATATAACTATAAATCACTCTGGCAGACGCGGAATCGCGATATTCACCTTTTCCACAGGCTGTGTATCGATGGAAGCTAAGGATTCACTTCCTAGCCCTCGAAATCGTTCGATATAACGATAAATCACTCTGGGCGACTCGGAATCGCGTTATTTACCTTTTCCACACGCTGTGTATCGAAGGCAGCTAAGGATTCACTTCCTAGCCCTCGATATCGTTCGATATAACGATAAATCACTCTGGGCGACTCGGAATCGCGTTATTTACCTTTTCCACACGCTGTGTATCGAAGGCAGCTAAGGATTCACTTCATAGCCCTCGATATCGTTCGATATATCTGTAAATCACTCTTTGAGACGCGGAATCGCGATATTCACCTTTTCCACACGTTGTGTATCGATGGCAGCTAAGGATTCACTTCCTAGCCCTCGATATCGTTCGATATAACTATAAATCACTCTGGGAGACGCGGAATCGCGATATTCACCTTTTCCACACGCTGTGTATCGATGGAAGCTAAGGATTCACTTTGTAGCCCTCGATAGCGTTCGATATAACGATAAATCACTCTGGGAGACGCGGATTCGCGATATTCATCTATTCCACACGCTGTGTATCGAAGGAAGCTAAGGATTCACTTCCTAGCCCTCGATATGCTTCGATATAACGATAAATCACTCTGGGCGACTCGGAATCGCGTTATTTGCCTTTTCCACACGCTGTGTATCGAAGGCAGCTAAGGATTCACTTCATAGCCCTCGATATCGTTCGATATATCTATAAATCACTCTTTGAGACGCGCAATCGCGATATTCACCTTTTCCACACGTTGTGTATCGATGGCAGCTAAGGATTCACTTCCTAGCCCTCGATATCGTTCGATATAACTATAAATCACTCTGGGAGACGCGGAATCGCGATATTCACCTTTTCCACACGCTGTGTATCGATGGAAGCTAAGGATTCACTTTGTAGCCCTCGATAGCGTTCGATATAACGATAAATCACTCTGGGAGACGCGGATTCGCGATATTCATCTATTCCACACGCTGTGTATCGAAGGAAGCTAAGGATTCACTTCCTAGCCCTCGATATGCTTCGATATAACGATAAATCACTCTGGGCGACTCGGAATCGCGTTATTTACCTTTTCCACACGCTGTGTATCGAAGGCAGAGAAGGATTCACTTCCTAGCCCTCGATAGCGTTCGATATAACGATAAATCACTCTGGGAGACGCGGATTCGCGATATTCACCTTTTCCACACGATGTGTATCGATGGAAGCTAAGGATTCACTTCCTAGACCTCGACATCGTTCGATATAACGATAAATCACTCTGGGCGACGCGGAATCGCGATATTCACCTTTTCCACACGATGTGTATCGATGGAAGCTAAGGATTCACTTCCTAGCCCTCGATATGCTTCGATATAACGATAAATCACTCTGGGCGACTCGGAATCGCGTTATTTACCTTTTCCACACGCTGTGTATCGAAGGCAGCTAAGGATTCACTTCATAGCCCTCGATATCGTTCGATATATCTATAAATCACTCTTTGAGACGCGCAATCGCGATATTCACCTTTTCCACACGTTGTGTATCGATGGCAGCTAAGGATTCACTTCCTAGCCCTCGATATCGTTCGATATAACTATAAATCACTCTGGGAGACGCGGAATCGCGATATTCACCTTTTCCACACGCTGTGTATCGATGGA